>OZ035962.1:18269529-18522029 GCA_964034945.1 Chrysopilus asiliformis
CGCTTAAATGAGAATTAGGCGCGCTCTTAAGTATTTCAAGGTCAAGGTGAATTTTAACTTCAATTTTCCGCACTCTTTAAGTATAAAAATTTCCCACTTAGTAGAGCGCAGATGAAATCCTTGCTGCTGTACTCGTAATGAACGTAAACTGGGCTAACGACTGACGATGGTAGCTGGGGAAAATTCCGGGTGGTAATCGTGCCCGTTGTTATGTTAATGGTAAATGGGTATATGATGGCTTGAGTGGGTTGGGGGGGGTGTTTTTTTTTTGTATCACACAGCAAATAAAAAAGCGAAACAGAAAATTTTCATTCATGAGATGAATTAATTAGAGACGGAAAATGGGAAATGGAAAATGGAGAAAGTGAAATGTTTGTCTGCATAGTTCGTCCTTGAAAGCGAAGGTGGAGAGCATTTGAATGGAGTTTATGAAGAGAAATAAAGGTCATTATCCTTTCAACCTTGTTTCAATTACTTGTCGGCATTTTTTGTTTATTGTTTACAAATTGGGGAAGTATACATTTACTAATTGACATAATTTCGTCTGTGATAGATGTTTGGTGTGCTTCACTTTACATTTTATTGATTTTGTTACTGGTGTGCTGATATTTTTGGGTCTGAATGGATTAGATATATTTGCAGAGCATTGTGTTTTAATGTTTTAATGATCTTTAGTTTAGTGTGACACAATTATGTGTATGAGCATACAAATTTTCATTTCAGCATTTTCCACAAAGTGAATAATTAGAATAGATTTGATATAATACTGACAGATTACTGCTAAATTCATTGCCATAATCGGTGTTGCAGGTCTTCTGTTAGTAAGGCTATTGCCCATAATTGTCCATATAAAAGACAGATAAGCCAAATAATTGCAATATAGTCTGGATTTGTCGTAATCAGATGCACGATTTTAGTCACCTGTGATCAAAATTTGACAAGAAATTGCAAACTAGATTCTGTAATCGTGGGCAGTACAATGAAAAACAAATATATACATACATTTCTCAATTTCAAACCTTTTTTGATCGGGTCAGATTGCGTTATTTCACATATAGAAGCGTTTCATACTAAAGTTTTGTAATTTTCGGTATTTTTTTGTGTGCAAATCAAAAGGTGAAAATCTCTAATGTATGGCAAAATTTAGAGTCCGTTAAAAGGTCAATGATAAAAAGATTAAATTTGTTTTAAAGAATGTTTTATTCAGGCTCAGGAGTGAGTATAAGATAATATATAAACGTCTTTAATCGAGGCACCTTAAATCGAGAAATGCTTACATGAGAGAAATCTAACGAGCTGTACTCTGAAAAATAATAAAGCTGATCCAAGTCAACTTTTTGACAAGCCAACTCTGGCCTGTGCCAGAAATACGAAGTTCTCCATTACATTACATTGCATGATAGAAATACCTCTCTCAGGCCAACCTGTGCAGCTCCTTACTCATAGCTTTACTTGCTGCAGGTTTCATTTTTGAATTTCTCCCGCCACAGGTTGACACAATTTTACTTTTCCTAACGCAGTAGGCGTTATTTATAATTGTTTAGTATTGTCCATATAAATCAGGACCTTCGATATTATATAATTTCGTCTATTGTGATCAGAATTAAAGTAACTGCCGTGCCGATAACTTGTATTTTTATTTGTCTCTGTCCTCTAGAGGTGAAAGCTCGCTAAATTTTCCTCTAGGGAGCCAATTACGTTTGTAACGCATCGAACCAATCATCGGACACAAAAATGAACTACATCAGGGTGTTTGGGATGACAAAATATTTTGATTTCCGCATGTTCGTCCGTCTGTCTGTCCGTCTGTCTGTCTGTCTGTCTGTCTGTCCGTCTCTCTGTTTGTCCGTGAACACCATAACTTGGTTCGTGAACACCATAACTTGAAAGTATTGAGCTAGAAACTTAATACTTTGTATAGTGGCGTTTCCGGTAAATAGGAAGCCTAAAGGTGCCGCTCCACATGAGAGTAAATACGCGAGTAACTCTCAAAAACTCTCGAGAGTTACTCGCAGGAGGTTGTCCATTTGAGAGTTAAATTCGGCGATTTTTCTCTTTTCAAGACCAATATCTTGATTTTTTTGACATCTTGCTTTGGCGAGTTCTCGAGAGTTATTAGCGAAATTCAAACGCCTTTCGTATCTGGCGAGTAACTCCCTGAGAGTTTAGTGGGCGCGTGTCGACTAGAGAGTAGAATAACTTTTGACAGCTCACAGAAACTTATATATATAGCTCGCGAGTTTTTGCGAGTTTCTGTGAGCGACTCTCAGAGACGTGTTCATTTGCGAGTAGCTGCTATCGAGAGGTTCTCTCCGGCATTTACTCTCATGTGCAGCGGCACCACTAGTACTTGAAAGGAAAAAAATGGATCAGTCCTTCTCCCTTCTCTCATACAAACGAAAACGTTTTTTGCAATTTTCTCGAAAACGGTAAGTCGTATTGAAAAATTTTACAAGATGAAATGTGTTTAGAATGTGATTTTACATAACTTATCCATAAATCAAAATCCAGTTGGAGCAGTCTCTTTCATACAATTCATATAATTTTCATACAAAGTCTCCCTCTTTCATACAAATTGAATACTTTTTCTCTGTTTTTCGAAACCTGTGCCTTGTATGGAAAAATGTATAAAGATGAAATGTGTTTAGAGTCCAATCGGACCTCCTTTCCATAAGAATGGTTTTTTTTTCATAAAATTGTTGTCTGCCCTCATATAGAGTATTGGCCCCTGAGAATTGTAGCTCGTCTTATGTTTGTTTTTTTGAATTAAAAATAAAAATTAGTTATGATCAACAATCAATCTATGGATGAAATTAATTTCGACATTCAAGTTATATTACAAAATATAAAAAGAAAATATTATAATCAAACTGAAAATGTGCGATAGAAAATAATTTCCTTAGCTGAAAGAGCTATTTGAAACTCAAGTTGACGATTCTATGAAAATATCATGGCACTTTTCCTTTGGTAACATGTCATTGCTTCTATAAAACGTCAAACATCCAAAATGGATGAACTTTACTTCTTTGCGGGTGTTTTCATTCCTTTTTCGGGGGCAATGTAAAGGCTTAGGATTTAGTAATCTTGTGTAGATCCATGGTACAAGTTACTATACAGATATTTCAAAAAAAGTATATTATATTCTCAACTTATATACTTGTGAGTTTGTGTGTATGTGCACATGCCAAAAAGGATATTGTGAAAATGTCCTTACATTTTATGTACCCAAACGGAGCTTCAGTTACATGCTCCTCGACATTATTCTTTCTTCCTTTGCTCTCAAAATTCGATTTTTTTTAGCATGTTTTGTACTTTATGTCGATATGTAAATGCCATCGCTTATATATATATATATATATATATATATATATGTCACTGAAACACTATGCTGAGTATATTACGAATAAGGAGCCTGTCGCTTTTAGCTAATACTTATGCTCCTTTTGCTCCTTCAGCTCCCGCTATTCCATCGAAACAAAAATAAGAATAAAAAAAAATTGAAAAAGAAAGCAAAAAACCATAGAAAATATAAGCGAAAAGGCGCTTGAAGAAAAAAAAAACTGTCGTAACATAAAAATGGCAAGAATTGTGCTTTGATAGAATACTCCCCATCAAGATATACCAGAAAATCCGTCGCGACGCTGTATGCTACTCTACTTAGCTATTGCTCCTCATTCGTGCTACGTTCGTCCCCAAAAACAGACGCAAAAGATTTCTTCCTTCTTGAAGAAAGTTTTATATGTATAAAAGATAAAAATAACACAAGTTACTTATACATTCGCATAAATATTCAGCTTTCACACGATATAGTTTTTAGATTCTTTTTTTTATAACAAGTACTCTCGTTGTCTGTTTGTTTCTTTTGAAATTTTCCGTACGCCTCTTCAGTGAAAAGTTTTGTGCAACTTTAAACTTTTATTTTGACAATCCTTTAACTTTTTATCCTCGAGAAAACTTTTCCTCCTTATTTTATTTTTTAATTTTTTCTTCTTCTTTTTTTTTTGTTTGGTTTCAACTTTACTTCTTTCACGGTTGACACAATAAGAAAAAAACTTTTTGTTTTTTGAAGTTTTAAAGTAGCAAATTAAAGCAATCCCCAGTAATATGGGTTTTCTCTAGAAATCGTGATGTGAAATTGAATATCAGTAATTGTAGCACTCCAAGAACTCTGTTTTTGGGGATAGTCTCTAATGCTATTAACGTGCAAGTGCAAAAGTGAGCATTTCAATCATCATCATAATTTGAACTCTAGATTTTAATAGTTAAAAAGTAAAAAACAGAAAAAGTGTTTAATTGTTGCATGTCGGTAAGTAGCATTTTTGATTTTTTGTATATATCTTAATTAAATGGAGTTAATTAGATAAATTATTCAACTGATCAATTAAGAATATTGGAATCGATTTTTTTGTAAAGCTTTTTTACGAAGTTTGTATTAGGCATGGTATTTTAAAATAATAAAAAAATGTCTTTGTCATCAAAATATCTAAAATGTTAATTAGTTAAAATAGTTTGTCAAACCTGAAAGTACTTCACATGTTGAGATTATTTATGATTGTAAGCATTTATATCTACATTTTTTTGTCATCTACAGAAAATACATATTTTCTTATTAAAAATTAATAAGATTTTTATCTTAGATAAGGTAATATATGTAGGAGCGAATATATGACTGACGGAGAAGAGATTTTTTTTTAATTTTAACAAACTATTAGAATGTAATTGAAATCAACACAAAACTTTCCTCTGCAATATTTAGTTTCGGAAAAAAACGTAAAAATATGTAAAAAATACACTTTCAAATTTCTCGAGGACCATTAAAGATACGTTTCCCTAAAGACCATAATTTCCGAAAAATTTTCAAAAAATTTGATTTAAAAAAAATTGAATGGGAGGTAGCCCTTAAAGTAATATTACTTTTCCAAAAGTTGTACGAAAACCACGATATTTGTAAACCTCTTTTATAACAAATTTCAAGTTGCTAGCTCAACGTGTTCTCGAGGGGATACGGTCGAAATTCCGAACAAAATAAAGTCGAATTGACAAAACATCGAATTTTTTACCAGTGTCGAATTACACATTAACGAAATACAGAATTCAGAATGACAAAATACCGAATTTCTATAAGTAGAACTACATAAAACAGAATATGTCCAATAATTGAATATAACCGAAAAATAAAGAATTCACAAATTTCTGCATAGATATTTTTATTTACACATTATTTAAGTGTACAAAGATTTCAAATTACTGCAAACAAATATTATATGCTATATTTCTTAAGTATTCAACTTTAGTTAATGTATTTATGTTTTTGAAAATATTTTTTATATTTTTTAATGTTTTGACATTTTTTTTTCTTTTTGTTATTTTTTGACCAGCTTTGAGTTTTTGAATGCTGAGTTTAGAAACCAAGAGTTCTTTAGACAAATCACCTATAATTTTGTAAACCCCAGCATGTTTTTTGCCAACAACTACTCTAAGACGTCGATGCTAAGCTGCAAGACTGTTTTGTGTCCTCGGAAAATTCACCTTGATTGTGTCGCTTACAGACTAAAATTTAGGGTCGTACTGTGGTTTGGGAAATATATAATTTTTTTTAAACAATTTAGTGCCGTTTGCACCAACAAAACTTAGCAACTTATGCACAACTTAAAAAATTTAAGTCGAAGAATTTCTACGGTTTAAGTAGGCTAACCACAACTTAATTTTTTAAGAATAATACGCGCAAACGGGCCTTAGTAATTTTTTTCAAATCCGGGTCTTCAAAAATATTACTCAATTCCGTTTAGTAGTCCAAAACCTGGTCTGGTGGCACAAACGCTAAACGCACTATAAAAAATTGAAATTGCAACAAAATCGAATCTGCAAAACATGTTGGAATTGAAAGGACATACTATTTGAGTTAACAATTATAAAAAAAATAGAAGGTTTTACAAATGGAATTTTTACAGCTATTATTATTACTTGGGAACACGTATATAGTACACAGTTCTCCTACAAAGCCCTGTAACACCGAATTACAAAAATCCGAAATATTAATTCTATTTTTTTAAAAAATTCGCGGCGAATTTTTTTAAAAAATAGAATTAATATTTCGGATTTTTGTAATTCGGTGTTTTGTCATTCTGTATTTTGTGTTTCAATATTTTGTAAATCTATATTTTGTGTTTCTGCCTTTAGTGATTCTGGATTTTGTTATTCGGCATTTTGTTTTCGATATTCTGTATTCTACATTATTTTTTTCTGTGTTTCGTACCCAACCCGTTCTCGAGGACAGACAGACAGACAGAAAGACAGAAAGACAGAAAGACAGAAAGACAGAAAGACAGAAAGACAGAAAGACAGAAAGACAGAAAGACAGAAAGACAGAAAGACAGAAAGACAGAAAGACAGAAAGACAGAAAGACAGAAAGACAGAAAGACAGAAAGACAGAAAGACAGAAAGACAGAAAGACAGAAATACAGAAAGACAGAAAGACAGAAAGACAGAAAGACAGAAAGACAGAAAGACAGAAAGACAGAAAGACAGAAAGACAGAAAGACAGAAAGACAGAAAGACAGAAAGACAGAAAGACAGAAAGACAAAACGACAGAAAGACAGAAAGACAGATAGACAGAAAGACAGAAAGACAGAAAGACAGAAAGACAGAAAGACAGAAAGACAGAAAGACAGAAAGACAGAAAGACAGAAAGACAGAAAGACAGAAAGACAGAAAGACAGAAAGACAGAAAGACAGAAAGACAGAAAGACAGAAAGACAGAAAGACAGAAAGACAGAAAGACAGAAAGACAGAAAGACAGAAAGACAGAAAGACAGAAAGACAGAAAGACAGAAAGACAGAAAGACAGAAAGACAGAAAGACAGAAAGACAGAAAGACAGAAAGACAGAAAGACAGAAAGACAGAAAGACAGAAAGACAGAAAGACAGAAAGACAGAAAGACAGAAAGACAGAAAGACAGAAAGACAGAAAGACAGAAAGACAGAAAGACAGAAAGACAGAAAGACAGAAAGACAGAAAGACAGAAAGACAGAAAGACAGAAAGACAGAAAGACAGAAAGACAGAAAGACAGAAAGACAGAAAGACAGAAAGACAGAAAGACAGAAAGACAGAAAGACAGAAAGACAGAAAGACAGAAAGACAGAAAGACAGAAAGACAGAAAGACAGAAAGACAGAAAGACAGAAAGACAGAAAGACAGAAAGACAGAAAGACAGAAAGACAGAAAGACAGAAAGACAGAAAGACAGAAAGACAGAAAGACAGAAAGACAGAAAGACAAAACGACAGAAAGACAGAAAGACAGAAAGACAGATAGACATACCGACAGATAGACAGACAGACAGACAGACAGATCGACAGACAGACTGACAGACAGATCGATAGATAGATGCATGGACCTCCTCATAATTTTTCCTGAAATTGATTTTGTACTGATCAGAAAGTTCCTTTCTGCATACGTTATCGAGTTGGTCTCCGTCATAAATACAATACTTTCCCTATACAGCAGAAAAAAGTAAAAATTCGGCAAATTTTTGGTTCAGTGTTCGTTAAATTGACTAGGTATAATTTCAAGTGTCTAGCTCAATTGCTTCGAGAGGTTTAGTATTCACTGATGGACGGATGTTGACAAGTGGAAATCAAAATCTTTTGTCATCTCAAGGAGGCGCGTTTTCACGACACTCTGTATAGGAAACATCTATTCAGTTTTCACATTTTTACAGTAAAATACTAAAATATGGGAAAAAATTTTCTGTTTCTAAGTGTTAGTATAAACATCCCACTATCAATTTTACAAAAAAAAACATAAAAAAAAACTACAATTGCCAGGGGACAATTGTCAAATGTCTCACAAGAGTGACAGACAAAATGTGACTTTAAAAAATGCATTTGTGTGGGAGAGTGGTGAAAGAGTGGATAGATTGGATTTTGATGTGTGGAACGGTTATGTAAAATTATATTCTGGACGCATTTCGTCCCTATCGCAAAACACTATTTCGCAAAACACTATTTCGCAAAACACTATTTCGCAAAACACTATTTCGCAAAACACTATTTCATTTGTACCGGGGACGGGAGAAGGACTGGTCCATCTTGATTTTGACGTATGAGGAAGTTATATCAAATTCTATTCTAAACACATTAAGTCTTAATGAATATTTCAATTCATATCACCGTTTTCGAGAAAATTGAAAAAAAACTGCTTCGTTTGAATGGGTGAGGAGAGGTAATGGTCCGATTTTGCCCGTTCAAGAACTTAGCCTTGCTATTTACTAAAATGAAATTGTACAAAATTTCAAGCCTTTAGCTCAATCGTTTTGTAAGTTGTGGTGTTCATGGACAGACGGGAAGGCGGACAGTTGGATATGCGGAAATCATAATCTCTTGTCGTCACAAACATCTTGGTGTTGTTCATTTTTGTGTCTGACTATTGATTCGATGCGTTACCAAAGGTATACTAAAAAATACTTCTATTTGATTCTCATATAAAGTATAGATATAGGCAAACGACTATGTTGAAGCTAGTTGACAAACTCTATGAATATTTACATATAAACTATTGACGAATGGTTAAACATTATTAAATTGCAGAAAACCTGCTCCGTTGACGGTAATAAAAGTTTTAATTAAGCTGCCGTTCAAGTAGCCTTAAGCTATTAGACACTTGCAAATTGCAATTGGCATTTCTAAAAGTGATTTTCATGCATTCGAAACGTAGCTATTGATGTCATCTTATGTCCATTGAATCTCCTACGCAAGAGTTCTTTCAATGCCAACCAAATCTCGTATAGTGAAAAAGATAATCAAGAAATAATGTTTCCCTGATGTGAGTACGAATACCGTCGCGACGTCGTTTCCCAATATCTAGTTAAAATTTATTGTATGCGGGGAATGGATTTTTAGTAATCATGAAATTCCATGTAAGATATCTAGCAAATAGTGTTTAATTAATTTGCACTCGAACCCATTGGAATTTCATAACAAATCACTTTAAATTGGAAATTACTAGAAATTTATTTTAGAGGTGTTCAATGGATCCAAGATTGTTAATTGATTTTGATTGTGTTCATATAAATGCTAATTGAATTTTGTTCCACGTCTGAACGTCTTCACTTTCTTGATGTGCAATTCATTTAGTCTTTTTGGGTGAAAATATGTGCACAAATTCAACATAATGATGAAAACACGGTGTGTATTTATTGTTCAGTGGAATAAAGTGGTAGAACAGGTTAAAAATGTTTGTCGGAAATAAGAAATATCGTAAATTTATTAGTAATTTATTTGAAACACTGTTTTTCACTTTATATATAGAAAACGTTCTTTATTTAACTTTAATATCACTTGATTTTAAAACTACGATATTTTTAAACACTGATTCTGCTAAACTATTAATTTGATAGAGATTTAACAGCAAACCTCATTTAAGACTAATCACAAACTGACTGTGAACGAAAAAAATTCTACTTCAACAGACCTATGTTTCACAGTGAAATTTCTCATTTGAAACTTGCATTCGTATTAGTAACGTGTGATCAATGGGAACAATACAACCTCCAAAAAAGGGTTCGAATATTAAATAGATATGGCATCATCATTTATCTTTTGAATATAAAAAGAGGGATATGAAGCACAAATGGTAAGCATAAATTAAAAGGTAGTCCTGTGTAAGGACAATAGGCATGCTTGCGAGTAAGAATTTCACATCTACATGACAACCTAGGATTAGGAGAGTGTCGGCTATTTTGCTAATAGAAAAACTAATAAGTTTTAATATTATTCTTTTTGTAGGTTCATAAAATAAAGTATTTTCACCAATAGGTCATTAAACGGCCGCTGGAGGAAGGGATGAAGGGAAGGGAGAAAGGAGGGGAGAAAGGAGGGGAGAAGGGAGGGGTGAAGGGAGTGGTGAAGGGAGTGGAGAAGGGAGGGCAGAAGGGAGGGGAAAAGATTATAAAGCCGCAGGAGGGAGGGGAGAAGACGTGCGAGAAAAGATAATAAAATTAACTATTTTATAATGGGATATCGTGACTATTACTTAAATAGTTTATTTCAATTAAATCGACAATTTTTATAAGAAATTTAAGCAACTAGTAGTAAAATTTACTATTGTATAGTCAAACTGACTATTTTTTCAATTAAAAATAACTATTTTAGCGATAGTCCCGAATTCTTATTAGTAGTTAGATTTACTATTATTTTGTCTACGTGCGGGGCGAGGTAATTACAAGCTCTACGTAGATGTCGAAATCTTCCGATTATGCTCCTGATTGAATATTTCTCGTATTTTGTTGTAAGCAATATAAACTCTATATTTAATGCAGATGAAACCAGTCGCAAAGAGTTGTGTTGTGCACATCAGACAACTACAAGAGTCGTATTTTTTTTTGTAAATATATTTTTTTAAAACTGCTATAGCGAAAAATAAAATGAATGCAAATTTATTCACACTAAGCTCTTTTTTACCTCTATTATAACCGAAATTCAAGAGCTGGTTACGGATTTATATCCGCCAAAGGATAAATCTACCTCTCAATATTTCAGTGATGCATTAGCATATGAGTAAGAAAGGTTACGCCTTTTTCACTAAAAACGACTTTGGAAGCACTTTTTTTCAACCATCCACTTTTTTTGCGTATTCGAGTTTGTGGACCTAAAAGACTTTTATAAAAACTCGTTGAAAAAATAAATTATCATTCCCTTCCGGATACTAAAAAACCGGCGGGTAGAATTTTCATTGGGATTGAAAGTGAAAGGAAATCTGATGCAAGGGAGTTGTGAAAAATTAAACTTAAAGATGAAAATATTTTTTTTCTAAATATAGAAATTTGACATTTTTCTTAACTATCTAAGGCATTTTGCCTAGAAATTCTTAAAGACTTTCACTGTATTGGAGAAAATTCAAATTGTTAAAAAAAACATCCTTTTAGACAATCTTGTTTACATAAGGTGATCATATTTTTTTTGTGTGAAGCTGCGGGTGAGAGGGGGAGGGGGGGGGGGGTGTGACGTGAACAAATTTTCAATGTTTCGAAATTGATTAAAAATTCGGCCTGGCCGTGCGAAGCTAAACCGGTCCCGTGGAAAAATCTATTTATTTTTGCCAGCCAAGAATTGATAAAAATGAATTTTTGCACACCTGCAAATTTTGAAAACTCGGCCAGAGGCAGTAGAGAAGGGGGGTGATGTGAGCAAATTTCGGAATTGATTAAAAATTTGGCCCGAGGCCATACTGAGCTTCGTCAACAAGTCGGGCTGGTTCAAATCGGATCAGCTAGTTTGATGAAAAGTCTTATGAGTGCTAAAGACATCACAATGGGCCTGCAGGCCTCCGAGTGTAGCGCTGTGCTCACGGTCTGGGCGCGCGCGGTCTTCTTAACCTAACCTAACCTAAAAATTCGGCCTACCGTCATGGTCGTGCAAAGCCAAAGCGGTCCCGTGGAAAATTCTATTTACTTTTGCCAACCAGGAATTGATAAAAATGAATTTTTGCACACCTGCAAATTTTGAAAACTCGGCCAGAGGCAGTAGAATTTTTTCAATACTCGTTTTTCGTTTTTGGCTTTTATGTATTTTCAAAATATAGCAAAAATTGCGCCGCAAGTAAAACTTTTAGAAACAAACATCCCATTATTGAAAATAAGTCAATGAAGTGCGCTGAAGGCAATGTTTTTTTTAAACAAAAATTAGCTGGAGGCAGTAATTTATGAAAAAAACTGCGCCGCAGACAAAAATTTTTGCGGTTCGAGATGAATTTTTTTAGTTATTAAAAAATTACCAGTGTTGTAATTATTACTAGTGCATAATTCCGGGATAAAATTTTAGTTTCCGTTTAAATCCGGTATATGTCTAAGACCGGAACTGTCCCGGCCATTACGGGATTTATGGTCCCCTTATTTATATACCAAGATTTAAACATAAGAAAAGCTAAAATATAACCAAGAGGCAATCGTCAAATATTACTAGAACTTTGATAAAAAATAGTTCCATTTGTATGACGGACGCGCAAGGAGTTTTTGATGTGTTGGATAGCTATGTTGAAACATTTTTTGTCTTTATAAAATTTCTGTAGACATCGAATAGGATTTGATTTTTTTTTTGATGAAGTGAACCATTTCAGAGATGCAGAAAGATTTTTCGTTTCCCTGGAGGCTGGGTATAGGAATGGTTCGGTTTTGCCCATACAAAAGCCTTGCTTTCTACGAAAATTTATTTGTGTAAAATTTCAAACCTCTAGCTCAATTCGTTTCAGAGTTATCATGTTTTCGTTCCGGGGTTATTGTAAATATTTAAGGACGAACGGATAGGCGAAAATAAAATCTTTGGTCGTTCCAAGCACCCTGCCCAAGTAACTAAAAATGGTAACGTAACGGTCACGCAACAGTCGCATAACTCGCGTTGCAAAATATATGAGGTTGCAAAACGGTTGCTGCGATATCAAAACAACGTTACTGCAACGTTTGTGCAACAATTTTTACGCAGTTTTTTCGTGACTGTCGGTACAAAGAACTGTTGCGCAACAGTTTCCTCAAAAACTCTTTTATGACGAAATGTGCTTAGGAATGATGAGAAGAAGGGGGGGTAGATAAAGTGTGACGTCAAGATAAAGTGTGACGTCAATGTAAACTTGTTTTTAGAAAAAGTACATCTGAAAGCTTTATAGTATAGATTCGTGGGTCTAAAGTTAGCTATTTATACCAATTTTTTGAAATGAGTTTTCCTGCTAAACATGCGGGCTGGATTTTTTTTTTTTGAATTTTATTAGTTAGAAAAATTCCAACCATTTCTGTAATATGTCCCATTTTTCTTTTATGAAATGAAGGTTTATTCGGAGAGTTTGTTTTTAGTAATTCAGCATAACTTTTGGTGGTCAATGAATATAAACCAAAAATACTGTGAATAGAATTGATTTCATGAGGAAGAGTTTGCGCGTCTGACATTTGTTTGTCAAAATCTCTTCGTTTTATAGATTTTTGGAATTTAAATAGATTTTTGATCGGCGTGAGAAAAAAAAATACTCAATGTCTTATTATATTAAGATATCAAACGCTGATTCAACATAGCAATGTATACCATCGAATACCGAATACTGTCTTAACCGTTTTCTTATTGTAAATCTCATGTCTGTAATTTTACTTTCAGCATCCGATGTTCGTTAAGCAGCAGATGTCTATAGTGTCTTGTAACCTTATTGTCTGTTACAGAAAGCCTTTGTACATCTGTGTTGCTATGATGCAGGTCTCCTCGAGAGAAACCCTTTTTTTTATTGAATATTTCAGTTTAATGCGATACAGATAAGCAGAAGCCATTATTCAAATCATTGTAAAGAAAGGATATGTCGGAAACTGGATATATGTTAACGTCAGAACATGCAAACACATTTCTACAAAAGACGAATTTTCGTTTTCGTTTCAATTAGAATTTTACAGCCTATAGTGAAGAATTTTAAGGAAATTGTACGGAAAAAAGTAAATAATTTGAATAAGAAAAGGAAAAAAAAAATGCAAAAGAAAGGTCACGTCATCGAGTCGACCCCGTTGTCTTCCTGTCTTCGAGTGCCGGGAGTACTTTCAATTTCGAAATGTAAATACAACGACGACAACGACATATCCTGTTTTTATTATAATTCTCATTTTTTAACATTTCTCGTGTTTTTTTTTACATATCAATGTTTTCAGTTTTTTTGCCATTGTTTTGCTTTTATTTGAACATCCTGTAGAATGAGTGTTAGTAGCCGGGATTTGTTTTTTGTGATACCGTGTGGTAACCGCTTCCTACTTGCCAAACCCATCTTTAAATGCCAACCTACATTCTACGACGGGCGAAATAACATCACATATGTGTCTACCTACATTTGATGAATAATTTGTATGTCTCTTTTGCTTACATATCCATATGTCGAGAAAAAAAAATTGTGTTTATATTTTATTTTTATGTTTTAGATGGCATGTAAATATTCCATTCCTTTCTTTTCATGTATTTATTTTCTTTTTTATAATTTCTACTCGTTGTTTTCATATTTAGGAATTGTTTTTCTTCCATAAAAATGATTTGCTTATTTTTTTTTCTTTTGCAATTCATTTCGTACATAAAGAAATCGCGAAATTTTTTAAAGCCTGATTTACTGTTTGAGAAATAAACACACAGACAACTTTTTGCATTAAGAAAAGGTTAAAGAAATTACAATTCACGTAATTTTTCGTTATTCTTCTTTTTTTTTACATTGAAATGTTTAACAAAACCTAGGTAACATTTTCTAATGCGCTTTCGAGTTTAACAATGGTTGTGAAAAAGTTTTAGTAAACTTACCTCTAGTAGGAAGTGAAGCACTTCAAAATCACTTATTCGGCGCTTCTCAGAAGCTCTTTTTCTTCAATACTCACATAAAAATATTGCGTCGTTTTTCAATGTTGCATGGTTTCGGAAATTGCGTCGTTTTTCGATGCAAGGCTTTGATCGCACGATTTTTGATGTATCTTGCAACTAATTTTGATGCAACAAGTATCGAAATTTGCTGAACAAATTTCCTTAATAACTTCGTCCTTTCCAGTATAAATTGCACATGAACAGCACTTTTGCAGATTGGTCACAATATTTGGTCATAAATTGGTTGCTGCAACGACACAGCAACGGTGCTGCGACGGTTAGACAACCAGGTTTTTGTGACTATAGTTACAACGATAGTTACAGTTAGCGGTTAAGCAACCGCTTTGCTTAAGGTTTTGTGACGCACAGCCGTTTCCGGTGGCACAATCGTTACCGCGAATGCCTTTTGTGGCTATAATAACAAAGTGACGATTCTACGACCGTATGATTTCCGTGGTCCAAAGTTGACTATTTATACTTCGATACCAGTGTTTGTTAATGAATTATAGACAAGTACTTGAGATTTTTCTTCTTGAGTTCTGTTAACCATGTAGTTTAGTAGTGAGGAAGCGATAACGTTATGCAGAATACATAAGGACTATATTTCCAAGTCCTTGATTTGTATTCGGCTTGGAGCACGCTGTCATTTCAAGGTTTTTCTAGTCGATTTATCAAAATAAGTAGTGATTTATACCGCGCGGTGCTAAAGTCACCATAAGTTTTCTAGTATCTAAGTCATAGAATAAGGAATATATAGAAAAAACTCTGCCGAACAAATTTTTGACAAATTTCCCCTTCGAAGAGGGGAAAAATGTCCTTATCATTCACTAGCTACGGCCTAAAAGTTAATTACTTTTAGACTAGGGAGCACGAAGCAGAGAGAAAATTTTCTAATCATTTTCGTCGTATGAGATGGAGGAATCGAATGGATAATTTTTTCCGTGTTACATCGGATCCTCTTGCTTCATCTCACAGTGCAAAATATTTCTGTAAAAATTTGTTCTTTTTTATTCTCTATTGTTCTAGAGTTTATTCTCTAGATTATTTGTTCTCTGCCTAAGTGAACAATACTACAAAAATGTTGCAACCTATCCCTAACGTAACATTGCAGGTGCGAGAAGCGGACAGTAAAATTGTTAAGGAGCTTCATCAAAGGCGGCAGTCCCATTTTCGGATGTGAGAGTGAGAAGTTGAGAGTGGGAGAGATAGTGAGAGAAACAGCGTGAGAGAGAGATTGAGAGAAATAGTGAGAGGGATAGTGAGAGAGAAATAATAGAGAAAGTGAGAGAGAAATAATAGAGAAAGTGAGAGAGAAAGTGAAAGCTAAAATGATAGAGGGTGAGAGAGAGTGAGAGAGAGAGAGAGAGAGAGAGAGAGAGAGAGAGAGAGAGAGAGAGAGAGAGAGAGAGAGAGAGTAAGAGTGCGAGAAAGAGAGAGAGAGAGATTTCCGTGGTCCAAAGTTAACCAAAGTTGAGTGAGAGATAATTTTAGCATTATTTCGTCGGGAGATTCAAATTTTACTGCGTATTTTCAATTAATTTTTTTTTAAGAAAGAAATTCTTCGAAAACTACTTGAAAGCACTCGCAAAAAGTAACATAATTCCCACTGGAAAAACGTCTATTGTGTGATAAGTTTATGGTTGATCTCTGTCTAATAAAAATTGACTTAAATAAGTGCTGTGAATTGAGTTATCCGAAATTGTTGATCATATTATTAATGGAAAGATAACCATAAAATTAAAGCGAAAATTTATAAGACGAGGAAAAAACGAAATCCTTTTGTATCGTAAGAGCTTTAAAAATTCAATAACCATTAACTGGATGCCTTCTGCCTTCTGGCTTTTAAAATGTTATTGGTAAATGCTTTTGCCTACCGATCGCATACGTTTCCATTCCTCTCCCAACGCCCAGCAACTTCAATTCATCTAGGAAAAAGCTCATTCGTAAAATGAATTCAAGTTGAAATAATTCGCTCGCATGTCAGGATCTCATCCATAACATGACGTGACGTGACGTTCAGCTAAAGGATTAGCTTAAATTAAGTTTATTATCATCAATTTATCGACTTCCTAAGCTGAACATCAATTTCCTTAATTCAACGACGACTTGGAGGCTCAGTGATATTAGAAACGAGAAGATGTTAACGAAACGAAATTCGCCTCTTCGTTTCTGAAAAGGCCATGTCTATAGAAACACGAGCACCTTACATTCGACACCACTCTATATATATTTATCCCATCCTCTGAATAAGATATAACTCGCAGTCGTAGTATTGACTAACCTACCTACCTACCATATATTCTGCTACCGACATTCAGCGTTAAGTAGTCCATAGCTCAGATGGTATTTCTTCGTCACTGAGGTCCTTTGTACAGTAATACATACTTGAGTGTGATTTCCCGTTTTCACACTTCTTCTCTTGTATCCACTTTCAATTTATCCCCATCGATTTCCCGCAGTATTTTTGATGTGGAGCCGATATCTTTTAGAGCGATTCCTTCCTCAAGCAGCACTTCATAGCTGTCAGGCAATTAAGAGAAAGGTAACTTCGTCCGCCTTAAGTCCTTACGACATACATATATAACTTAATGCCATTCCTCGTCGTGTAATAAATGATGGAGCAACAGCTCGATTTTACCATCCACACAGAAGCATGTGGTGGAGGCTTTCCATACTCCATGCTTCATTTGCACACAACGAAAAATCCGATTGAGTGTTTCAATTTTTATTTTTTCCTTTTTTTTCATTTTCTCGCAGCAGTTCTCCTTGTGACATATCCACTAATACAAGCATCCTCGATGAAATGAACGTTTTCACTTTCTTTCGACTTTCATCCTGTTTTCATTAAAATAAAATTTTCATTCATGAAAATCTTCGCCGAACGGAAGATTCATGTAATGAGGAAAGTGTTTAAAGGGGGTCTGGTAGAGTGCTAGAGCCGCGGGGGTACTCGGGTTTTTTTTCCCACAAGTATCAACTGGCTAGAATTTTAGTATGAGATGCGGTATAGAAAGAACAAATAATGTACTAAAACGAGAAAAGAGCCGATATTTTACAAACTGTTCTTCGTCCTTGAGACATATAGCGACGGATACCAATTCTAGTAGTCATCTGTTTCACGCTTCTTGGCTCTTACTTTCGACGAAACGCCGAGAAAGATACTTATTACAAGGGTCGGGTAATTAATTAAAATTACATTGGGTATGGTCAGGATTCAGAGTTTTCTAGCCACAGTTGCCGTCTGCTGTTTTTACTCGCTTATGAAAATAACACAGAGAGGTCTGTAGACATTACTTATGATTTCGTGAAGCAGGGCGAAAGAGGAGAACCACAATTGAACGTAATAAGACCCACAAGGTTAGACAAACTGTTGAAATCTTTTGGGCAGACAAATTTAATTAAATTATGGGCGTATAATCTGTTGAATGAAAATTCCTGAATGAAACTCGTTTCAAAAATTATGAATATCTTCGAAACATGTGAAAATTGGGATTCTTTTTGTGTGAGAAAATAAGAATTTTCAGAAATCCTTAATTTTGGATTTCTGCCGGATCGATTTCAATGATGCTTTTTATACCCGTATGGTGAAACCAAAGGGTATATTAACTTTGCCTTACCGTTTGTAACGCCAAGATCTCGTCATCGCACACAAAAATGAATTACACCAGTGTGTTTAGAATGATGAAAAAAGTTGAATTTAGCATGTCCGTCTGTCTGTCTGTCTGTCCGTCTGTCTGTCTGTCTGTCCGTCTGTGGCGCGGATTGCGGGCGCACGGATTGAGCTAGAGACTTGAAATTTTGCGTGGATCCGTTTTTCATAAAATACGAGGCTAAGTTCGTTAATGGGCAAAAATGGACCATTAGGGGGGGTACCCCCCCTACGAACGAAAACGGTTTTTGTGAATATCTCAAAAACGGTGCATCTTATCAAAAAAGAGCAAGAACAAAAGTTATTTAGGATATGATTCTACATAAAACTTCCATACATTAAAATCTGATTGGAATACATTTTAAAAAATCTTATTGGAAAGTTTGACTTCAAAGTGGAATTTTGGTAATAACTGTTCGAATTTTGATACGAATATCACCATACGGGTCTCCAATGATTGCCAGATTGACAATTATAGCTTTTGTTATGTTTTTATTCGTAAGCTACACTGACAAATTTAATAGCTACCACAGTTAAAAAAAATAGCATCTGGTGCTATTTATATAGCCAAAATCATGGAAGTGATTTTTTATTGTAAAAAATGCTATCCAAAATAACAAAACCAAATAGCATTTAATGGCAGTTTTAACATCATTCTTCGCTTAAATAATGGCGCTATTTACTATACGTTTTTCCTGATTGCCAGCAAAATTTGTCACCTTAAAGTACTATCTGACTACGGTGACCAGATTCCTACTTCTGTAAAAAGATTCCTGTTTCTGTAAACCTCTGCAATATTTCATTTCGGAAAAGAAATGTGCAAGATATTTTTTTCAAGAACTGTTAAAGATATGTAGAAGCCGTAAAAAATGTAGAAAATTTTATTTTCTGGAAATTTAGTTACATGCAAGCTTTGATCGCAATCGTAATAGCTATCGCCGGTGTGATTTATGGCCGTATCACACCGGCGATAGCTATTACGATGGCGATCAAAGCTCGCATGTAACTAAATTTCCAGAAAAAAGATTGCGATTACGATTGCGATTACCATTGCGATTACGATTGCGATTACGATTGCGATTACGATTGCGATTGCGATCACGATTACGATTGCAATTACAATTGGGATTACGATTGAAGCTTCTCGACCAATGAAATCAAAGCTTTCAACGATAGAAAAATGAAAGCTTCGATATAATTGGTCGAGAAAGCTCACTCGTAATCGTAATCGCAATCGTTAGTCTGAATTGGACTTAAAGCAGGCCACACACTAGACACGATTCACGACAAGCTTATGACTCATCAATCCTCAAGGAAAGACAACACGAAAAAGATTGTATCGTGAAGTCTTCACACACATTCATTCCCATCAGTTTGTAGCTAACTTTCCGTCAGTCTACATCGAGACAGCGCGATCGATCTACATCGAGAGAGAGCTTGATGGACCCAACAAGATTGTCATGAATCGCGATGAGTTCAGGCGGCCGTGAAATGACACAATCTTGGCGTTCAAGCTTTGATTGTACTCTTTCAGTGCCCACAGACTGTGAGGATACACGACAACTCAAGTTTGTATCCTCATGGCGCGTCTTGAATCCTCTTAGTGTGTGGGCCGCATAACGGCGGGTATTACGAAACTTTTAGCGGCCACTAATTCGATCTCTAAAAATTTCCTGTTACCCGAGAAAAAGCTCTCTAGCGCCAGCTTTGGTGACGAATTTACTTGACTAAGCCTCCTATATTGATTGCGAATCGGGTATGAATTCCAACATTTGTAAGGTTTTTGTTACATCCAATTAACAGCAAGAACCGAAAAAGCGGTCAAAAATCCTTCACCATCGCTAGGACTCTTCCTGAACTTCAGCTCGACTTCACTGAGAGAAAGAATCACATTCTGGAAATAAAAAGAAATGGCGTACTATATTTCTGGGGTAACTATATTTTTGGTCAGAAGAAAAGCTTTTTTAAAAACTTCTGATAATCGTTCTATGTCTAACACTATATTTTTTACTAGCCTTATAACACTTATAGTTGTAGTATAATATGTCTAGTGGTGCGGTACAATATTTATAGTGCGCGCTACAATTTTTATAGTAACGTGCCATTATCTTTAAAAAAAAAATAAAACAAAAAAATTACTTTGATTAAATCTAGTCTGGTTTTGATGAAATTTTTTTATCGTAGGTATTTTCTGGTATTTGAATATTGATGTTTAATACTTATAACAAACTCAAATTTTTAGCTTTATACATAATTGATTTTTAAATAAAATCGGTGTCATTTGAGCATAACTGATAACTGCGCATATTTCAATTAGGTGCTTGTCGACTTTACTTAATCGACGTGATTGGTCCTTTTGTATTAGACCTTTTTTTTGAGAAAAGTTGTGGGTAATGAGATGTTTCAACAAGTATCGATTTTATCTGACTGATTGCTTCCTTTTTCGTGATTTTATTGTGTTCGGGTTGGCTGTTGTTAAGCTATTTTTCTTATCTCTTAAGATGATGATTCCCGGCACCCCTTTTCACTCAGATCAATCCACAAGTCTATAGCGTAAAGTGCCTATACTGCCTTTTGTGTGCTATGCGTCGAGTGTATGTTTTCTAAAGGAAATAAAAATTGTCTACGAACAAAGAGGGCTTTTGTTCCGTAGATTAGGGATTTGCCAATAAATCAACAATCTGCAATTGTGTTCATCCTTTAACTTTACTTTGTTCCTATTGCTCCTGCTGTGTGAATTTGTTGTTGCCTCTTAGTCAATGTTGCTGGATATTTCACATTTATCCCCTACTTCAATTTATTCTATACTCATAGATTGGTAATACATTTTAGTGGGCTGTGTTGTATGTATGTAAAAAGCATGAATATTATGCTGATGTTAAGGATCTAGTACGGTTTTGTATTTATTATTATTTTTTCATACCTGACCTTTTGCGATAATATGACGAACACGCATAAAATTTCCGTTAAATATTCCCATTTCAATGGTTGTAGGGAAATTCAGGCAAAAAGAGGGCTCTAAAACATTGAAGGGATAATGAAAAATTTTACGAGCCCATCATATACAGAGTATAATTTATCAGTGCAGTCTGAGTTCAGACAACTTCGGTTAACCCCTTTCTTTAAAAGGATTTTTTTTTATCTCCGAAGATATATTGTAGTAGTTAATTTAAGGATTTCGGTTGATTGTTGGTAAAAACATTCCGGAATTATTCTTTGATAACAGAAAATCGAATAATAAAAAAAAAAAAAACGAAACTACTGAACTTGATACAAGAAAAAATTAAGAAATAAGTTTTCTTACACTTTCGAAATGCACTAAAAAGTACGAGGGAGGGTTTTCCACTAATGTATTAGGAATTCAAGAGAAATTTTGTTTAAAATGGTATTTTTTGATAAAAATACAACACATGTGAAGTGTGTTGCATTCCATTTGCTCTTTGAATTTAGCTTACATACTTTTTAAATCACACAGTTACCCCCGTTGCACACTTCAGCTAAGCGAGCTTAACTACGTGAGCTAAGTTTCTCGCTGAAAGTAAAATCCTTAGTATTTACATTGGTGACCACACACTTCAGCGAAACTACGTCGCCTATTTATGAGCGTGACGGACTAAGCTCGCTCGCGTAGTTCAGACTTCAACTACGCGAACGAATTCGCTGGCATCGCTGACACTCACATATACACACTTTCGGCGTTATACAGTGTAGAATCGGTGTTTGCAAAAGTGTAGTATTTTGTGGACATAAATGTGTAAGTGCCAATTGCATACAATTGATGGCATACATTTATTTAAATATCGCCGCGTAGTTTAGCTCAAGTGTGCAACGATGTGAGCTAACCCTAAGCTATGTAACTATAGCTAGCCTTGCTCACATAGCTTAGCTCAAGTGTATGACGGGCGTTACTGCGATAGCCGTAAGATGTAAATTTCACACTATTCTAACGCCACGAGTTTTATATTTTTATCAATATATGCAATTAAAACATAAGAAAAGCAACAATTTTCAGGGGTCAATCGACAAATACTCTATATGAGAGCAGACGAAATTTTTACATAAAAAACCCATTTGTGTGGGAGAGGGGGGAACGATTGGTCCGATTGGATTTTGATGTATGGAACGGTTATGAAAAATCATATCCTAAACGGTGTATGGAACGGTTATGAAAAATCATATCCTAATTGTCTTAATAAATTTTTCGATACTAAGCACAGTTTTCGAAAAAAAGAGAAAAAAATGTATTCAATTTGTGTAGGAGAGAGGGAAGGAATAGTCCTATTTTGCGCGTTCAAGAACTTAGCCTTGCCATTTACGAGAAACGCAGTTATACAAAATTTCAAGTCTCTAGCTCAATCCCTGCGAAAGTTATGGTGTTCACGGACAACAGACAGACAGATAAATGGACAGACAAACAGACGGACAGACAGATGGACGAACATGAGGAAATCAAAATTTTTTGTCTCATCTTTGACAAAAGTTGGAGAAAATAAAATTTTCTACACTTTTATCCGTCACTAGAATGACCGGATCTCAGGGTCGATCAGTCTCTCTGTATGTCTGTCCGATGTACGTATCTTACATAACTCGAGAACACGTTGATGTAGCGACTTGATTTTTTTTGTAAATTAGTCTTACGAGAACCGTAGTTTTCTATCAAATTTTGGAAAAGTGAAAATTTCTCGAAACCTGCGTGTTTTTGGAGAAAAATTCTCTAACGGTTCTTTACATATTTAAAAAAAAGTTTTTTGAAAATTTCTCGAAAACTATGCTGGTTTAGGGAAAAATAGACACAATAAAATTTTCAGCATTTTTTATTTCAATGGCTTTTACGTGCCTTTAACGGTTCTCAAAATATTTGAAAAAAAAAATTTATTTTACATATTTTTTCCGAAACTAAATATTGCAGAGGAAAGTTTTGTGTTGATGACAACTGATATTTTTACTATATTTTCACGTGAATTAGTAAAGTATTGGGAGATTATCGCAGACTTGCAACACGACAATACACAGGGACATAAAATTCGTGTAAGAAAGTCATTTGCTGTTCACATATTTTTTTTTGCTGATTTGTGAGTTGGAATTTTTCTGGTTCACAAAATTTTAATATAAAATATGTCTCGCTATGAAACTCAAGTTGCCTAGAGCTGTTTGAAAGGAATTTTATCATATCTTATCTATAAAAATAAACAAGAATCCACAAAAATTCAATAATACCTAAATTCAAACCAATAAAGCATTAAATATCTAACCCTATTAGAGTAAATGTTACAGGATAAGAGATATTTAGATAGATAACATCAAGCCAATAAAGCCTTCAACCCAAAAATTGTGATTTTCGACAAAAAAAAAAGTTCCAAGAAAAGGAAAACTTTATATAAAATTCGAGGATTTTTCTTTTGTGCCGTATAGATATAAAGCTACACGTGCACATGTTGTAGTTTTATCTGGTGGATGAAAAAGGTCAAAGGAACAATATCTTTCAATGTTTTAAAATAAAAGCTATCGGATGAACGGCAGGTCTTGTTAAGCACACAACACACAGATCCTTTAACCGCAATTGATCCTTATATCAGCACTAGTATAAAAAGAGGATAATTTTCCATACATCACTTGGTATAATCGATTGTTTTCCCCGATAGTAGACTTAATATATTTTTATGGAGCTTAGTTTTTCACAATTGTTGGTCTTTAGTGCTAGTTTTTTACCTGCCTATATCTACCCACTTACTATCTGCACAGGATATTCGAATATAGATGAGTGTTATTCACAAAACATACGTAATGTTTTCTAGAAAACGTTTTTCGATCCCAATTATAATTTATGTGCCCGATCAAGCAACATAAAAAAAGGGTTATTTGATTATTTATGTTATACTTTTGATTATGATCCTCAACATGCATGAAAATCGGTTTTTCGAGACACAAAAATATGTGCTCGTTGTAATATCTATTAAAATAAGCATATAACCTTATCCTTTGCAGCCAGCCCCTATCAACGGTACATGCATCACTTATGTTGGTCCGGATCACATTCTCATGGTTATCCGTTCACGTCGCCGTTGTGTGTGATGCAGTATTCTAGGGGATTCCTAGGTCTTGTAGGTAAAACTGTTTGTATTCCTGTAAATACTTTAACCACACATAGTCGAAAGTGCTATAAATTTACTGTCTCATGGTTTTCTCCTGTTTTGTAACTTTAAATTATTAAATTTATATGCAAAACTTTACGGACGATTTAACTTAATTTCACTAAAGCATACGGTATGTCATGTGGACGAATTTATCTTGTGACTGCGATTATATTTGGCACTTAAAATTATTTGGTTATAGCTAATGTCCTTGTAAAAATATAAGTGTGAGTAGATCACAATGCAGACATTAGAAATTGATAGGCGATTTCGTTTAAAAAAACATTCGTTTCGATTTTATTTCATAAATTTTGAAACAGTGATCATATTTTGATTATAGACACCAATGGCCATCAAAGTTGCTATAAAAATTACTACAAAGTTTAGGTTGTATGTAGAAACATTAAAATTATTTTCTTAAATAAAATTAAATAAAAAAAAATAACATAAAATAAAAAATAAAATAAAAAGCTTATGAAATGTTTTTCAATACTGCCCCATATCTCTATAAACTGTCACATAATTTCAATTATAACTTGTCTTTTGTGGAATTTTATGACTTTTTCTCTGCAACTCTTTTATTTAAACGTAACGGTGTTTTTTTTATGTATTACTAGCTTGCATACCCGTCATTGCCGGGTTAAGTTTTTTCAATATATTTTTTTTGATGGTCTATGTTGGAGCTAAACTTCAGGCCAATCGGCTCGGTAGTTTCCCCACGAAAGGGTAACATAGAGGAAGTTTCGAGACCACTTTACCCCCTCCCCGTACTCCCCCACCTTTTGGGCTACTTTTTAATGGGTCTATGTTGGGGCTGGCCCCCGACGAACATCTGTGCCAAATTTCAGGCCAATCGGTTCAGTAGTTTCCCCGCGAAAGAGTAATATAGAGGAAGAGCTTAGTTTCGAGATCACTTTACCCCCTCCCCATACTCCCCCACCCCTCGTGGTACTTTTCCGTATGCCTATGTTGGAACCAGAGCTACCACAGACACTCATGCCAAATTTTAAGTCAATCGGTTCGGCCGTTTTTGCGTGAAAGAGGGACAGACAGACAGACATCAACTCATTTTTATATATTAGTATGATTTGTTTTAGACGGGGAAGCAAAGCGGTGATCTAATGCAAATTGTGAAAATATGCGCCTCATTTTTGCAGTTCGTGAACCTTTTGTGAAAAATTGTTGAAAAAATGCGCCGCAGGCGAAAAAAAATTGATCTGGAGCAACCTCCAACTGAATTAGAGGACATTTAGATATCGTTTTCTCTGTAGTTTGGCGAATTATGATACATAAATGAAAAATCCGGGACAACCGAGACGCAAGGACACGGTGCCTAAATCCGGGACTGTCCCGGCCATTCCGAAATGTACAGTCCTCTGATTTTTGGTCTTATTTTGTTGCCTTTTGATCGGCTAAAGCAATATTGATCCGGTTTTTCAATGACAATGAAAACACGCTTCTCTGGCATCTGTTAAGTCAATTTTTTTATGTAGTTTCAGCCAGAGCTTAGGAGAAGAGGCTTTAATGCTGAAGCACAGCTCAGGATGGTCGAAAGAACGAAAGGAAATGTCGGTTTATGTTCTCCTTGAACTTCTGCAGGTTATAGTCCGGAGGGAATACATTTAAGAGTATATTTCACCACGGAATTAGAAAAGTTTCGCCTGCGGCGCAATTTTTAGGTACCTTATGTTGGTGTCTATTTGTCTGTTCCTCTTTCACGCAAAAACGGCTGAACCGATTGAATTGAAATTTGACATGAGTGTCTGTGGTAGTTCTGGTTCCAACATAGGCATACGGAAAAGCAGCGCAAGGGGTGGGGGGAGTAAGGGGAGGGAGTAAAGTGATTTCGAAACTTAGTTTTTGCACTATGTTACTCTTTCGCGGGAAAACTACTGAACCGATTGGCCTGAAATTTGGCATAGATATTCGTCGGGGGTTCATCCCCAAATAGACTCATTAAAAAGTAGCCTGAGAGGTCGGGGAGTAAGGGGAGGGGGTAAAGTGATCTCGAAACTTAGCTCTTCCTCTATATTACCCTTTCGCGGGGAAATTACTGAGCCGATTGGCCTGAAGTTTAGCTCCAACATAGACCATCAAAAAAAAAAAAATGAAAAAACTTAACCCGGTAACGACGGGTATGCAAGCTAGTAATGAATATTATTCAATCAACATGTTATTTGCGGCGCAATTTTACTTGTATATTGAAGAACTAAGATATTCTTATACCGTTTGGTAAATCATCAGCAGAAATTGAGAGAACCCGTCTTTGTCTGATCGGTTTTTCTGAACTCACAATCACGCAAAGCTGCATTTTCATTATTTTTTTCAGAGGACGGGTTGCTAAATAAGAGATATTTAGATATAAAGCTACATATGCACATCTTCTAGCTTAATCCCGGTCGTCCTTATGTCTTCACATGGCCCGGATCGCGAATGCCGTCGCTCGAAAAAAATCCTGAAATTTTCCCATACCTCTTAAAATAAAATAAAGTAACAAACTTGAAAAATGTTGTCTTATTGGTTTTATTGGTCTAACTTTATCTGAATTTTTCTACTTGATAACAGAAAATCTTTATTATATCATCTCTTCTGATTTGTTACTTAGTACTGAATGTTTAACTAATCCTTATGTGTAAAAGCTTAAGTTTTTAAATTTCCGAACACACGCCGGTATGGTTATTTTTGTATGAAAATGTGATAGCACCCCTACCTTTTCTTTAATGAAAATCTTTGAAATTTCATGATGATCTGGTGAGATATTATGATGTGAAATAGTTTTACAAGGAAAATATTACTTTATCTAAAACAAAGTCTCTGGTATTTAAACAATAATTTAAATAAGTATAATTTCACATTTAAAATTCACAAATAAAAAGTAAAACTGGACGTTTTCAATGTCGAAGAATATTCTGTACGACCACGTGGGTAAAACACGTGACGAAAATTTTTTTCTTCCTTCACAAAAACAAAAAAACTGGCGGAAATTAAGAAGAAAATAAAATATGGGGGATTTCGCTGCGATAAAGGAGACGCTGTGGAATCTTTTACTACTCCGTATCACACCATCGACCGCATGGTCTTACGTCTTTCCAACCAAAAGAGAAAATTTCGTTAATTTTTTTTCTCAATGAAAATGAATGAAAATGTTGTAGGGAAATTATGTGTTTGCTGGAATGGCTGAGGGAATGTTAAAGATAAAATGAAGACAAACAAAAAACGCGAATCGCAAGGTCGAGACAAGGAAGAAAATTCGGAAAATGAGAGATAGTCGCGCGGTGTACTCATTAAAATTACGTTGGTTCAACTGTGATATACACAACTCTGCATAGATATGCGACTTTAATAAGTGAATGTGTGTATGTATACTTACTATACTTATTTAGGGTGTTACGATGAGTTTTACTCGAAGGGGATGGAAATTTTCATTCATAAATTTCGTTTGGTATTTTTTTTTCTGACTTTTTCTCTTCTGTCTTGATGCGGTCGTTCTCATAAATTACTTGAAAAGTTTTTCTTTTCATTTTTTATCTTCCTAGTCGTTGTTTTTGTTGTTTTAGCTGAATATAATTGTAGGTTATCTGTTGCTGTAGGTTAGGGCTAAAATACCAGTTGACATTAAATTAAGTCAATGAATGAAAAGTCTTTAAGTGAACTTTTTATTTCAATATACCTTCATGATTTTCATACATATTTTGTTGGATTTTCATACGAAATATGTTATTTTGATATTTGAAAAGACGATTTTCTTCAAAAAAAAAAAAAAAAAACTTCTTAAGTCTGTTAAAGTAAAAATTTACTTTTTAATCTGATAACCGTAGAGTCGATTTAGACTTAACTTTTGGACGATTTTCACAGGATCAGGAGGCGCGTTTTAAGGGAGGCTAGTGCTAATCCACTGTTTTTTCTCTTTTTTATCCTGTTTCCACTAAAAACGAACCGCTCTCGATGAAAAATGTCTATCTTCAGAATTTCATCGTAATTTTTTTTTAATTTATTGTTTATAGAAGGCAGCCTGAGGAAAAAATGTTATTAGATTCAACGAAAAAGCAGTTAAATCAAATAAAAATTTCACTAAATTTGCCTCAACGGTTTTTGTATTTGATTTAAATGAAGAGTATTTAAACCAAATGATTGTTTTTTTGAAGGCAGAATGAAGGCTGTTATGTAATAATTTAAAAGGTTTTTATTACAAACACTTTATATTTCAATGTAGTATTGTTTAAAAATGTTATGTTGTAAAATGTTATATTATACTTTCTCACCTTTATTTAAATAATAATGCTATGTTATTTTTTCTCTCACCTTTTATTATTTAATGTAATTTAAAGTAACACAATGTTGAGTTATTTTTTGTTGTATATTTAAAACAATCGAGTAACTTTATTTGTTTCTGTTTTGTGACTAAAACTATTTTACAATTTTATTTCACATTCAACAACTTTAATTACTTTAATTTAATAACTTTTGTTTCTTAACTTTAACACAATGATTTTGCTAAGCAATTATAAAGCCGAATCAATTAGAATAATTGGACTTGAATGCACTAAATGCGGGTCAGTTGCACTGGGGGGTAGGTCAAGTAATTTCCTCGGGTGAACAATAAAGAAACATCACCAACAACAAAAAGAACACTAAAATATTCCACTTGGAAAATGTTTTACTAAATGTTTTACTAAAGAAATGATGTCGATTGGAGCCGTGAATTGAGACTCACTCTTTACCAGTTCGGATCGCTTTTATCCAAAACGATCCGAACTGGCTAATATCTTAATCGCGACTTCTTTTATTCGATCACAGTTTAATTCTGACTTTACTCGATTAGATCTGACTGACTACTCATTTTTCCACGCATTCTTTAGTTGCTGCCAATCTTCAAACCGCCCACGCGCTGATCGATATTTACTTATCAATCACTCGCGGTGCTCTTGAATTGCCGAATTGGCGAAATTGATTGAAACGCTTTGTGTGACTCAATGTGTCATCTGTTACGATGAACACTTGGCCGGAAATCATTGTTGATTTTAATTTATAAGTGGAATTTTCATTCCACAACAAGGCAGACGAGGAAAAAATGTCATTAGATTTAACGAAAAGCAATTAAATCAAATAAAAAAATTCGCTAAATTTGCGCCAACGGTTTTTGTATTTGATTTAAGTAAAAAGTATTTAAACCAAATGATTGTTTTTTTTTGTCAGAAAAAGCAGGTATTAAAAGCTTATAATATCGTGTTCAAAAGTTGCATAAAAATCAGGTCAACCCTATCGCTACCTTTGATATTCTGCGTGCATAAAACTAAAGAAAATGTATTTGTGTTTGCAGCCAACGACAATGATGAATCTCTCTCGTTCTCTTTTCTGTTCGCCAATGTTAATAGCCGCGATTAACCGCTTATACATTCAAAACAAATACTCGGTCATTTGTTTTGACTGCATAACGTAAACAAGCGCGACCTGTCAGACAGTCAAATTAACTGATTGGATTTTTGTTTTAAATACTTTTCATGGTTGGTAATTGTTTTATAACTTTCTCTTTTAATTCAAATAAAAAACTTTTGATTTTTAACTTTTGAATTACAAACACTTGAATCAAATGACGATTCTTGATTCAATCACATGCCCGATTTCTCTAGGTGTATGAACACTTAATTTTAAGTATTTCTATGATGGTAAAATATATACGATTTCCCGCAAAAATCTGGACCGTCTTTAACCCGCAAATACCAAGAACGCAGCAAACGATATTTAAAGTTTCGGAAAATAATATCTGAAAAATAATGTTTGTTTTTTCAAATATCTCAAGAATGGTTGAAGATACGTTAATACCGTTAAGGCAGAAAAGGTAGAAAATTGTATTTTCTTTAACCCTTTCAATACGGGAGATTATTTTTTCAGTTTCAAACGATTATAATGGGTTAATCTTACAAAGGCATGCATATTAAACTAATTTATATATTTTACATATTAGGTCTTTGTGAACATTCAGTGGGACACATATGTTTCAATAGGGGGGAAAGGGTTGAATAAGTTGTTAAGTGTTTTACCTCAAAAGTACATAATTTTCCAGAAATTGAAGAAATTTAAAAAAAAAAAACTGTGCCCGTTATGGTTACGTCACTTTTCTAGACGTTGACAAATAACTAAGATTTTGGCAAAACTCGTCAACAAAAAATTTCAAGTCGCTAGCTCAATGCGTTTATTGGGTTATTTAAGATAACAGGTGGGGTGTGAACTAGCTTCCATGCTAGAAACAGTTTCTTAGTGGGGTGTCAGAGTAAACATCCCTGACCTTTTAGGGGGGAACTTTTCGGATGTGAAAATAATTACAAAAATAATATATCATTTTGTAATAATATGCCTTTCTCACTCTGAATCCTTTTCTGCTCGAAGGATATAACATTTGAGAAATTCTAATACGGTTCAATGCTAAAAACGTTGAATAAAAACCTTGAATCAGAAATGACTCCATGGTTAAAGACAAATGGGCAGACAGACAGACAGATGCATGGACATCCTCATCATTTTTTCTGGTACGGATTTCGTATTCATCAGAAAGTTTTTATCTGCCCCCGTTTTTGAATCAGTTTCCATCATGACTACAATACCTTCCTTCTAGAGCTGCGCAGAGGAATGTAAAAATCGATATAGCAATGGATTTTATCTTGAAAAAAATTCTGTTGTTGAAGCAACCACACTGATTAGAATATATTTATTTATTTATTTATCAACAGATACAAATGGCCATCTGAGTTAAAATTTTATCAATTTAACATCAGAAATTTTTAATAATAACGTAAAAATATTTGCTAAAGATAGATAGGTCCATAAATTGTGGCATTAAAATGAATGTTATACTGTGGTAAATAAATTTTCGCATTTTGACCTTTAAAATTGTAAAAACGAAATTAAATAATAAGTAGATTTGGAAAAACTTAAAAGATAAAAGTCCAAAAAGCGATTTGCTGAACGGATAACTACAGAAATCGTTCTATTTTTAATATTGTAAGACTTAAAATGGCCAAAAAAATATAACGATGGCCATAATGTTCTTCAAATGCTATCGATTAGATTTATACTTACGAAGCAACTCTGGTCAGTTTCCCAAAAGTAGGCGAAATTTGTCCACAGCCTGTAAATCTTCTTGAGGAGATTTGCCCGCCCACAGCGTAATGGCGGCTGCCCTTAATTTAGAAACTGTTCAAGTTACAAAATGGACACTTCCAAAGGATTAGCTAAAGTTTTAGATTCAAAGAAATAATAATAATTTGATGTTCAAAGGGTTTAAAATCAAATATCATCGTAAGTGTTACCTTTAGGTGAGTTCAACAATTATCTTTTTTTACTTTCCTATAAATAGCATAATAAAATATTATTTAATTTTATTTTATTCTATTGCGAAATTGGGTTCGTCTGGTATTTAAAAGATCTGGAGAAAATTCGTTCGTGGGAAGACAAGTCCTTTTCCACCTTTTTGAAGTTCAAATTAAATACAAAAAATCGAGCATTTTATCCCATTCCTATTCTTTGATGGTTTCGGATCAATGTGTACTTTCGCGTACGCAGCGGGATTTAAAAGACTGAAATTGCTGACACAAATTGTAACCTGTAACCATGTCGTTCACGTACCGTTCAGCTATCTCCTCGATACTATAGTATTATCCTTGCGCTACTACCACCAGCCAAGAATTAGCCACCTTCCGTGACTGCAAAACTCGAAAACGTTCGCTTTTCACTATAGAATAAAGAATTCTATATCCGTTGTGACCCTTCGCCTTTCTCATTCTGAATCCTTTTCTACTCGATGGAAAATGTCATTCTCGGGTGTGGGTGGTAACCTAGCAACATTTTTTTCTCTTCACGTTCCACATGTGTGAGACTCTGCATGCGTCGTTGATGTTTAGGGGAATGCTATAGTGGCAAAACACGATGAACGAAGAACTTGAATATAAATCACACAAAAAGGATATTTTTCACTCAACCTTACAGTCACCCCTTTCTTTATCCTTTCTCGTCGTGACGATTATATTCTAGTTGTAGATCACACATCCCCGGCTTTTCTTCATGCAAAATGTTTACTCTGGTTGCCAAAAGAAGGATATTTTTTTTCTGGTTTCTATTGTAACACAGTATACAGCCAAAAGGATTTCGATGTATTCAAGGAACAGGTACACATACAATCGTACTACAATATTTGTAGTCTGTTGTCTGCAGATACACTTTTGAGGTGTATTTTTCCCTCATGTTCTAGAACCCATCCCACTTTCATTCCCTTTGGTTCTTCTATTGTCGAGTATTCCACGTATGACATGAAAGAAAGGATTTTCTTCTTTTCTGTTCACAGAGTTCGCATATCCAACGGTTTGTTGATTCGCTCGTGCGTCTCGGAAGGGAGAATTGCGGTATGTATATAGGAGTTTGACTGAATATCCTTCAGGATATTCGGAGATTTTAGTTGTGGTATTCTCATGTTACTGTGAATCAATGGATTTTTATATTAGAGTAAGGTAATTCGTTAAAAATTTAAATCTATGATTTATTAAAAAATATTTATGAAATGGCCTATAAAAACTTCGAGTGGAATAATTTAAATTACAAAAAATGCATGACACTCTTTAAAACATATAAAGTCTTTTAAAAAGATTGTTTTTTGCAATAGTTTTTTTTTGTTAACCCATAATAAATAGTTTTGGTATTTAACCATGAGTTAAGTTAGTTTTACGATTTTTTTTAAACCTTTCAATTACACTGTGTAAGATAATTTTTGTTTCCTTATTTAATAGTTTTTTAGATATATGGGAACAAAAGAACCGTTTTTGGTTTTACCTTCTTTGCACTGCAGAAAATTTAATTGCTATTTTACATCTATAATTCAAGGAAACAGTTTTTTTTGTATTGTTGGGGTAAAATTACGCAATCACAAAATGCGTCAAAATTGTGTAATTTTTACTAATTTTTTAGAATAAGTTAACGTAAATTTAAGAGTAAATTTAAAACGCCATGATCATAAAGTTAAAACCTTAAATGTGCACTCTCAAAACTTTCGCGTAATTTTATTTAATTAAATGAAGTAAAATTACAAATCGAAGTTTAATTTATCGTTACCGATCAAATGTTTCAATCTTAAAAAAATATATTTAAGAGGCTTTGGACTAGTGTTTTTTCTTGCCAAAGATATTTTCCATTTTTCAAGAACTTTTAGATTTTTATACTCTATATGATATGTAATGATATCTCATATAGAAGTATATTAGATTGAGTGTACCATTTGTAACGCATCGAACCAATCATCGGACACAAAAATGAACTACAGCAGGGTGTTAGGGATGATAAAATATTTTGATTCCCACCTGTCCGTCCATCTGTCTGCCCGTCTGTCCGTCAGTGAACACCATAACTTTCGAAAGGATTGAGCTAGAAACTTGAAATTTTGTATAGTTGCGTTTCTCCCAAATAGCTAGGCTAAGTTCTTGAACGGGCAAAATTGGACCATTCTTTCCCCGCTCCCCTGTACGGGCGAAACAGTTTTTTGCGACGTGAGTCATATCGAAAAATATATAAAGGTAAAATGTATTTATAGTAGGAGTTTACATAACTCATCCATACATCAAAAGCTAATCGGGCCACTGCTTCCCCCCTTTCCCATACAAATAGAATACTTTTTTCCTGTTTTCTCGAAAACTGCGCATCGTTTAAGATGAAATGTGTTTATATAACTTTTCTATACATCAAAAGTAAGTTGAATTACTCCTCCCCCTCCGCCATGTAAATTTAATTTTTTTTCTATTTTCTAAAACGGAAAGTCGTATTGAAAAATTTATAGGGGCAATATCTGTTTAGAATATGATTTTCCATAACCGTACCATACATTAAAACCCAATATTTTCCCCCTCTCCTATACGAACGGATTTTTATTTAACACGTTCGTGACATTTGCTTTTTCAACTTTTTTTACATTTGGACATCGTGTACCACACTAGCGATTTGTTTTCTGGCGGTTGTGCGCCATCGGTGGTACACGGTGCGTGTTTTTATATTACTTCATAAAATACTGACAATTTATATTTAACTATGTTTTTATACTTACGACTGTCAGGAATATTCAAAAATCGATTGCACTATGCATGTACCACCAGTGGTACACAATGTCACGAAAGTGTTAATAAACATTTTGTCTGTCATCATATAGAGTATTTGACGACTAAGCAATTGTATATTTTCTTTTATTTTTTATAAATTACACTACCCGACAAAAAACGACTTTTTAGTGTTGCCAAGATTCTACAATCTTTTTAGGATAATTTCACGTCGCTGATTCCGAATCTGCAAGTGGTTTGGCCAGATCGACTCTAGTTTCTGAAAAAAATCCCCAAAAAAGATTAATTTTTTAGAGAGACACATATAAACAGAATTTTTTTGAATTTTTGGTTTTCCTGTGGATATAATAAGGTTGTAAAATCTTTGGCAGCAAAATATGTGTTGTGCAAAATCTTCTGCTTTGATCAGGATTCGAATCTCCAACTTCAAGATTCCAAGGCTAGTACTCATCCAACTGCGCCACTCGATGAAGTCAATTTACGCTCTAACCCCTAATTTATTCACTAGGAGTTAAGCCGAGTTAGTGAGTTAAGGGAGTTAGCTAACCTTATTTTCCATGTTAAAGGTGAGTTAAGGGAGTTAAGGCGATTTAACTCCTAGTGAATAAATTGGCAGTAAGTGTAAAAGTTTTATGGCGTTTTCGACTGGCAGATTCAGAGCAGGCTCTACCACAGTTTAGAGCAAGGTATTTTCGAGCAGATCTCGAGCACCTCTACTTGAGAGTCGAGCATTTCTCAAAGAACAAGAAGAAGTATTTTCGGGTACACTATGACCCGACGAAAAAACATTTATGGCGTTTTCGACTGGCAGATTCAGAGCAGGCTCTACAGTTTAGAGCAAGCTACTTTCGAGCAGATCTCGAGCAGATCTCGAGCAGATCTCGAGCAGATCTCGAGCAGATTTCGAGCACCTCTACTTGGGAGTCGAGCATTTCTCAAAGAACAAGAAGAAGTATAAAACAAATTAAGATTAATTTTGAGATTTTTCCCTTAAGTTGACACTGCCCTAATATATTTGTGACCAAATGAAATTCTTCTAGATCAGTGGTTCCCAAACTCTTTTGGCCCACGGACCCCTTTTCATAGTCAAAACTTGCCCACGGACCCCTTTTCATAGTCAAAACTTGCCCACGGACCCTGGGTGAAAAACTACATAAATGCATAATAGAAAAATTACAAATTCAACTTTAATGTCTTGAATGGTAAATGATGATGTAAAAATAAAATATAAATAAAACATTTTGTTGAAGAAGTATATATTGAATCTCCGCCGAAGACGCGGCCTTTTATATTCGCGGCTCGTTTGCCAACGTTCCTGTATGTTCGGCCGAGGTCTCGAACGTTCTCGTGTGCAGATCTCAAACATTCTCGAAGCGTTCACGCCAGGTCTCGAATAGGGATGCAACATCGTTCATAAAACCTCGATATATCGAAAATCGATGTTTTTTTAAGGCGACATCGATGTCAAAAAACATGGTCCTAAAAACATTGATACCTCGAGTTTTTCCGATGTTTTGAAAAGGTTAAATTTAATAAATAATTTAGCCACCTGGCGGATGCTCTACTATGGGTGGAGTGCACCCAGGTGGAATTAACACGGTTTTAATTTTCCTTATACGTTGAACCACCAAAAACTCGTTAGTTTTCGAGATATTCGCAAAAAAACTAATTTTTTTGAAATACCTGCATATGTTCATAACGGCTCGAGATACGGAGTTCTAGTAAAAGACATAAATGTAGCAAATTTTATTGTCTCCAAGTTTTGTAATACATAAGACTACTGGAAAATGGTTAGTTTCGGAATAAATCGCAAAAAACGAAATCGTAGTTCTTTAAAAGCTGCCCTTTTGGTTACTTCCGGTTAACGGATTTCCACATCAGGACCAAACTTCTGGTATTTCTTGCGAAATCTTGTAGAAAGATGAAACCGAAAATTGATACCAAAGGAAATTTAAACAAATCTTTGAGTGGCTATATTAAATCTATCTAAAAACTAGTCCCTCTAGTCCTAAAATTAGTTTCTCTACTAATTTTATAAAGAGTAATGTTCTAACATCGTGGATAACAACATCGATACCTCAATATATCGGTCTGTTCAACATCGAGGTTAAAACTCGATATTTTTCAACGATACCTCGATGTTTTGCAAACATCGAGGTATCGTTGGCATCCCTAATCTCGAATGTCCTTGCAACTTCTTACCCGTGGACCGTTACAATATCAAAAATTTTATTTGCAACAAACCACTGTTAATTATAATAAAAATTGAATGCTGCAATGTAACGCTCTCTTGAATTAATTATTTGAGATGTGAGGATAAAATTTCAGGTAAATGTCACATATTGTGTAAGTACTCATTTTGTACCAATTAATTCACAACAAAATATAATAATACAGTAATGTACAGTAATTCCAAACATTCGCGGATTTGGTTATTCGCAGAAGTAAACAAATTAAACAAAAATATAAAATAGTAAGCTATAACTTTTAGGTAGCATTATATTAAATAATAAAACCCAATATGTCTAACTATAAATATTTTAATTAGGACGTAAAAATCGCTAAAAATTTATTCATTGTTATTTTTTTTAACTTCCATATTAATAAAATGTGTCACCATTTTTTTATTTCATATTAAACCTTGCGCGGACCCCCTGACGTTGTTCAGGGACCCCCAAATCAATTTAAATTTTCCACGGACCCCCTGAATGATCCCGGGGACCCCTGGGGGTCCGTAGGGACCACTTTGGGAACCACTGTTCTAGATGAAGAAGAATCTAAGAAATCAAAATCATAAATATCTTCCATCTACGATTCCACACGATTTTGTTAGCCTTAACCTCAAAAGAGCAACTCAAATCTGACTACATTAGGCAGATCACAAAATTGCTCGAAAAATGCTCTTTTAATGCTCGCATACGGAGTACCTACTTTCGTCACTCGAACACGTAACTCTGTTTCGAGCGATCAAAAAATCTCAGTCGAACACAAGTTCTCAGAGTGAGCAACTTTAGAGCAACTTCAGAGCAAAAAGAGCATGCCAGTCGAAAACGCCATTACCTCTGGAGCCCAATGAACGCAACGCGAACGCAACTCCAACGCTGTGAACTGTCACGCAGCGCAACATTTCGGCGGCAGAGCCCAATGGCATCTCGTGAAGTAGTACAAGTGACATAATATAAAGTGGTATAAAGTTGGCAAAATTACACAAATGGATAATTTCGAAGCGATAATTTGCTTTGTTGGTCTTTATCTTTTTTATTTGTATGTTATTGCACTAAGGCTATCAATTTTTCCTCGAACAACATTTCCCCAACCTCACTTTATGAACTGTCAACGCAGAATTGTTGCGGCAAAGTTAGAAGTTTGCAAACTTTTGCGTTGTAGTTGCGTTCACTGCGTTCACTATGCTCACTTCAAATGATTTCTATGGAACAAACTTGTAAGTGACAGTTTCTGCGTTCGCGTTGCGTTCATTGGGCTCCAGGCATTAGAGTCAAACTATTTCCGTAAACTTAGGACAGGAATGCAGAGAACCACACATTACGACATTTTTACGTAGAATTCCTCATTTTTACTTTCTTATAGGTACGAAGTATAATAAACTATTGTATTCATGAAAAATTTCGACCTCTTAATATTGCGCAAAAAATATTTCCCGAGTGCTTCTGAGTCGATTGGAGCGTTATTACAAAAATGTATTTCTGTCTGTCAGCCTGTCTGTCAGTCTGTTAGTCTGTATTCAAGATTTCCCAAAAACTCATAGAGCTAAAGCCATGAAATTTTTTTTGGTCCTGAAATGGGGCGATCCTATCATTTTTTGGTGAAAGTTCGTTAACAGCAAGTAACTAAAATGGTGGCTTTTTAAAAATCTTAATTTCTTTTTTCGCGATTTACTTCGAAACTCAGGAGTTTTATTGATAACAAAAATTGGACACAATAAAGTAGCCTACATTTTTATAATTTTACTACCACAGCATACCTCAAAAACTTTGCTGCTTACAAAATTTCTGATTATGACACAGTTTTTTTTTGGTATTAGTCATTTAATTAAATTGAATACGATATGTTTTTTTTAATATTTTTTAATTTTCTTGAGTTTTTAAAACACATTACACGGGCATCAAATTTGTGGAGATTTGGTCGAACTATATTTGTAATTTGAGTTATTTGAATTTTATTTGTTCGTATTTAAATTTGTTTTGGAAAACATTCTGGCTCCACGTTGTCCAGAATGACGAAAATATTTCTTTTATTGTCAGATATGAGAAAATGTTCAAAAAAGAAAACAGGACAAAGAAAACAAAGTTCTATTCTACGTGGACGGAGTAGTTTTTTTTGTTTGTTCATATTCATCCCCAAAATGATACGACGGCAATCTTTTGTATTGGCTCAATTACTCCAACTCTATCGATCTGTATAAAATTCCACCTAAAATTCTGGTACGCCATTCAAATAAATCAAAAATTCTCCTCCCGCTTTCTTTATGGCACACAAAATTTACTGATATTTTCGTATACTAGATTCGAAATATAGGCAAAAGCGAAGATAACTATAATAGTGATTACAAGGAGTTTTTTTTTTGGAATATAACGACAACAACAACAACAACAGCAACGATAAAAAAAGTAAGATATGAAAAAAAAATCAATCTGCATAATAAGACATTGGAATCGAATATTTTATCATATGTATATGATTTTGACAAAAAGAAATGCGAGTGATGCGAAGCAATCATTCATCACTCGTTTGCCTTGGTCCCGGCTTCAGTCAGTTTCAGTTTCTGTGGCAGATCATCCCTCATGTTGTGTTTTTCTTCTTTTTGAAATGGAGGAAATTTATTCATCCTCCCCTGGCCTCATGCTCCTGCACAAGTATCATCGTTTCCTTTTTCTCGTCCTGTGGGCGCGCATACGCATCTCTTAAGATTGTCGTTTCAAGAATATCTTCGGCTCCCTGTTGTTGGAGGGCATTGGATCACAACAGCAACCCTTACAATTGGCCATGGGTGGTGGGCAGAAACTGTGGCTGTTACTGCTTTACAGTAGCTCCTTTCGAACATGACGGATAAACATCTTCCAAAAAAAAAAGTGATTTTCCACAAATGAAGAAAAAAAAGTCCCTAAACGCATTTCTGTATGCTATTCGATTGGATATATATGTACGTGTACATGTACGTTCTTTTCTTCGATTATAACTCACACCCAGGAGGAAATGTACGGTTGAGTCCTATTGTGACGGAGACATCACCAAACCAAACTGGGACGAGGGAATGATGGGTCTTGTGAATTTCCTCCAGAAATGCGACGATGGGGTTGTGATGTTTGAGTTGGAATATTCCGGTCGGGTTGGAGAGATTTTTTTTCCAATGTGCGGTGGTGGTGCAAAGAGCAAACATTCACTCCTTCCACGCCAGTAAATTTTGAATAGAACGCGCACGGATGAAATGTTAAGGGTGGTTCGACTTGAGCTTATCGAATAGGATATGAGGTTCTCATGTTTTTCCATTTTATACACTTTTCCCATTGATGCTGTACTTTGCGCGATGCCATTTCCACAACTACCCCATTGCAAATTTGATGTGGTGGTGACGTAGAAGTCGAACATTTTTTATCCTTTTGGGGTACAGGATTTTCTTGAAAGGGGGACAAGTTTGGTTTTTTTTGGTTATTGCCGGTTCCTATTTTACTTTTGGCAGTACGGGCCACGATGCTGTCAAGTCATATCTTTCATATATTCTAGTTGTTCGGTGAGTGAAGTACTACAAAAGAAACTTTCTCAGTTTGTTAAACTTAAAACTTGCAATAAATTTTCAAAATCACTAAATGCCAGTCTTTCACGTTAAAATTTTTCTGGTGTTTCAAGTTGGTGCGTGTAAAACTACTTGATTTTCGGATTTACAAAATTTCTTCAATATCCTTGAGGTAAATATTTTATTGACAAAATGGATAAGTATGTAGTTAAACACGAATTTGTGTAGCAATTAACGAGTACCACGAAATATTTCGACTTAATCGTTAAACGGCTAATTTGAAACTGAATCACGAAAGTATTTCCACAACGTATAAAATCTAGTTCTGTACATCTTTGGCAACGGGGGTTAATTGAAAAACCGGTAGGGTTGCTTTTTACATACCCTCATGCTTGAGACTAAATTAACTCATTAACATATTAATCCGGCCAAGAGCAGATGCCAAAAAATACTACCATGTACGGTTGCGCTTCCTTTTTATCCTTGACGTGTATGCAAATTAATTATTGTCCCAATTTCCATTTGCCCAAGATTTTTTGTCTGATTTTATACTCACATTCTTTATGATTTCATTTATGGTATATAGAGAATTTTCTGTTTAAACTTTCAGCATACATTTTGTGCAAGGACATTCTGAGATCAAGTAAATTTATGTGATGGCGTACTCAATAGAAAACTCTTTTTCGTCACATTAAACTAAAGAATTTTGTTGAATATTTTTGGTTTTGGAACATTTTGACCTCTGATAAAGGTAGAATTTTTTTACAGCCCAAACTGGGTCGGTCACTCTCAGAATTATCTGAAATTTTGCAAGCGGTAGACTTCGGGGTGTACAAAAAAAATAAAGAACTTCTTCCTTTTTCTGTGGGTTAGAAGTCTCTTCAAATGAATTTTTCGCAACACTCATCTTTCACTTTCCTCTTCTATAAAGGGAAAGTATTGTATTCATGACGAAGACCGACTCGAGAATGGGGGCAGAAAGAAACTTTCTGATCAGTCCAGGCAAAATTATGAGGATGTCAGTGCATTTGTCTGTCGGTTTGTCGGTCTGTCCGTTGTAGGTATCTTAAATAATTCGAAAACGCGTTGACCTAGCGACTTGAAATTTTTTGCAAATAAGTCGTAGTTTTTTAGCAACTTTTTGGAAAAGTAACGGTACATATAACGGGTATCTCATATACAGTTTTTTTTTTGAAAAAATACGTTTTTTTTAAATTTCTCGAAATCTGTGCGCTTTTGGGAAAAAATGAATATAACAGTTAAAGGATATAAAATTTTCGACATTTTTTGCTTTAACTGCTTTTACGTATCTCTAACAGTTCCCGAGATATTTGAAAAAAAAAAAAAACAAAAAAATAAGTTTTTTGAAAATCGCTGGAAAAATTATGTGCTTTTATGAAAAAATTTAGAAAAGTTTGTTTGGAGTAAAAACACTGCATAGTTTGAACTAAAAAATATTAATAAAAAAATAAATATAAAAAAACATGTGTGTGCAGTGCACACGCGGTAGAAGTGAAACCTTAGGAAAACTAAACAGCGAGAGAATGAGACGAATGCGGTATCAGATGTGGGATAGTTATAGCGTTTATTTATTATAATATTGGTACCAAGTTCAAAAGTCATATTATATTTTTATTGAAAATCTAATACCGGATTCGTGATCAGCGACCCCAAAAACCCCATAGTGCCAATTTTTCCGGGGAAAAATGGGAAAAAGGATATTTTCATTATCCTTACAGGACCTTCCGTTTCGAATTTTGAAAATCTAATACCGGATTCGTGATCAGCGACCCCAAAAACCCCATAGTGCCAATTTTTCCGGGAAAAATGGGAAAAAGGATATTTTCGTTATCCTTACAGGACCTTCCGTTTCAAATTTTGAAATTCCAACACCGGATTCGTGATCAGCGACCCCAAAAACCCCCTTATGCCGATTTTTCCGTTGAAAAACGGGAAAAAGGATATTTGCGTTATCCTTGCAGGACCTTCCGTTTCGAATTTTGAAAATCTAATACCGGATTCATTATCAGCGACCCCAAAAACCCCCTTATGCCGATTTTTCCGAGGAAAAACGGGAAAAAGGATATTTATCCTTACAGGACCTTCCGTTTCGAATTTTGAAAATCTAATACCGGATTCGTGATCAGTGACCCCAAAAACCCTATAGTGCAAATTTTTCCGGGGAAAAATGGAAAAAAGGATATTTTCATTATCCTTACAGGACCTTCCGTTTCGAATTTTGAAAATTTAATACTGGATTCGTGATCAGCGACCCCAAAAACCCTAAAATGCAAATTTTTCCGGGGAGAAATGGGAAAAAGGATATTTTCATTATCCTTACAGGACCTTCCGTTTCGAATTTTGAAAATCTAATACCGGATTTGTGATCAGTGACCCCAAAGACCCTATAGTGCAAATTTTTCCGGGGAAAAATGGAAAAAAGGATATTTTCATTATCCTTACAGGACCTTCCGTTTCGAATTTTGAAAATTTAATACCGGATTCGTGATCAGCGACCCCAAAAACCCTAAAATGCAAATTTTTCCGGGGAAAATGGGAAAAAGGATATTTTCATTATCCTTACAGGACCTTCCGTTTCGAATTTTGAAAATGTACATAGCTAAAAACCAGCTCCTGGCAACATAGACCATTTTGCAAAAAACCGCATAAAAATCGGTCCAGTAGTTTTTGAGTTTTGTAATCTCAGGCAGACAGACAAACAGACAAACAATAAAACATCCATTTATATATATATAGATATGTATATATTGTAATGTATGACGAAACATCAGTAATTTATCGCCTCCTCTCTCCACTTCCTCCCTCCTAACACTTCTCCCTTCCCCCCTTCCCCTTCCCCCGTCCCCCTTCCCAACACTCTTGTTTACGATAAATTGACCGGCACCCATCTGTATTCTATCTCATTTTCTCCCAGGCTAAAAGATCCTATCTCTTTTTACTGTCGCTTTTTCGTTTCATCGAGTTTGAAATCACTCACAACGCCGCTAAAGAAGTTTTCACTTCAAAAACCCGGTTTAAAAAAACCTGAAAAAAACTAAAACAAAAAAGAAAAAATCCAGAACTTCTTGAGTCGTTACACAGGCTGGAACGAAGGCATTCAAGAACAGAAAAATATGTTCAAGTGTTCCCGCCTGTCCTCCCGGCTGAGTGTTTGTTTCTTTTTAAAAGCTTTTATTTAGCTTACGTTTTTGTCTGTCTGAAAGTCTGTCAGGTTCAAATCTTGTAATTTAATCTTAACCCACTTCCACTCATCCGATTGACTTTAAATTTTGCACATATACGAAACTCCGGTAACAATACAATATTTTCACTACTTCGTTCTTGCCAGGATAACGGAAGGTCATATGAGGATAACGTGATTAATCTTTTCCTCAAATTTTCCGAAAAAAATATCTCGTCTGACGATTTTTGGGGTCACTGAATCCGATTCTGGAGTCAAAAAGTCTGTAAGGATATCTGAAAGGCAGCGGATACATAATCGAAGACTAAAAAGTATATAAATATATGTGAGGCGAAAGACAGAAGTGATTTAGAATTTTTATTCATACTAATCAAATACAAAACAACTAAAAAGGATAAAAAAAAAATAAAAAAAAAAAAATAAAAAAAAAAAATTTAATGGTCTTTATTTATAAGAATGTACTAAAATTGGAAAAATAATTTTTTTGTGCGTTGTGTATCAGAAATAAAAGCTACATAAAAACATAAGAAAAGCTACAATTGCCAGGGGCCAATCGTCAAATACTCTATATGATGACAGACAAAATATTTATTTAAAAAAATCCATTTGTATAAGGGAGGGAGAAAAGAGTAGTCCGATTGGATGTCAATTGGTCGAATAGTTATGTAAAATCATGTTCTTAACACATTTCGTCTTAACAAATTTTTCAATACGGCTAACCGTTTTCGAGAAAATAGAAAAAAAAGTATTAAATTTGTATAGGCGAGACGGAAGGAGTAATCCGATTAGATTTTGAGGTAATGGAAGGGTTATGTAAATTAATATTCTAAACCCATTTCATCTTCATAAATTTTCCGATACGATGTACAGTTTCTGAGAAAACCGAAAAATAATTTTCCATTTGTATGGTAGAGTGGGGAAGCAGTGGTACGATTGGGGTTTGATGTATGAGTGAGTTATTCAAACTCCTATTTTAATCACATTTCACCTTAATACGTTTTTCAATATGACTCACTGTTTTCGAGAAAGTTGCAAAAAACTGTTTCCTCTGTACAGGGGAGGGAGGAAAGAATGGTCAAATTTTACTCGTTCAAGAACTTAGCCTAGCTATTTACTAGAAATGCTACTATACAAAATTTCAAGTCTCTAGCTCAATCCTTTCGAAAGTTATGATTTTTACGGACGGACAGATTTTTTTTACAGCCCAAACTGGGTCGGACAGACAGACAGACGGACGGACATCTGGAAATCAAAATCTTTTGCCATCTCTAAAATCCTGGTGTGGATCATTTTTGTTTCCGATGTTTGGTTCGATGCGCTACAAATGGTGTACTAAATCTCATATACTTCTGATGTATCAGATACAGTATAAAAATAAAATAAATATTTATCTCACGTTTATTCCTGATACAAAACGCCCAAAAAATTTTTTTTCCTTTTAGCACATTTTTTTAATGCATATAACCTTTTCCAAGAAACAATTTGTAACCGTCAATTTAGGTTACATTTTGGTTACATTTTGGTTACATTTTGATTACATTTCGGTTACATTTTGGTTACATTTTGGTTACATTTTAGGTGGTTTCCGAATAAACCCGCCAAAAACGGTTAATTTGAAACCAGCTTCTAAATGGGGGTTTCTGAAACGTGTCTGAAAGGTTACAGAAACCAAATGTGAAACTTTTGAGTTTTGTTACCATGGTTTCAAATACGTTTCTTAACCGGAATGTAACCTCAAATTGTTACTTGGGTTTATAGTTTTACTGTTTCAACGTTTTTTCAGTCGGGGATTTTTTTTGATGTTTGGTTTTTGATAATTTGATACCCAATCGTCCAACATTTGAATTTGAAATTCCGAGTTTCGATTTTCTTGTAAAAATAAAACTACGGTCAAAATTGGATGAGTGTGTTGAGGCCAGCGGGAAGATCTTGGCCATGGGACGATCATTTAAAGTCGAACCACAACCAGGGGACATGTGTCAGTGGGATAGAGGTTTCCCGTAAGATTACACTTATCCAGGTTCGGCTGTATTTTTGGAATTTGTTAGTGATTTCATCAAATGGGATTTTGAAATAGTAATTAACCTTTCATTGATGAGGTGGGTATAGTGGACCCACATTCACTTTTCTCTCATGCTTTCAGCACAGTGACTCTGAAATCTTCAGTACCTTCATACAGTATGGTGTTTCATGCCGAGTTAAAAGCACGGATTTGGTATGTGATTAGAACGTAGTGCATTTGGATCATGTGGGTCCAATGAACCCCACCTCATCATTTATGCATATGATTTTCACCTCATAAATTAAGGGGTGACCCTAAGTTTTGTAGTTATTTAAATGAAGAAGCAATTTCGTGGTGTTGTAATATTTCAAGGACTTTCGGTTTTAAAAAATTGGAGGTCTTCGTAGGACTTAGAAAAATATCAATTTAAAATACTTTAAGGTATAACATTTTTCTCTATTTTCTTGGCGACCAAAATTCTGTAGCAGCTCTGAACAAATGTTCCAATTTGTTTTTTCTTTATCCCAAGCTCTAATTTTACTTAAAAAAAAGTATCTTTACCCCAATATCATGTCTTCAAGCGGCATCCATATACATATTTCTCCTTAGACTTGTATACTCGTTTCGCGTCTGTAAATCTTTGGTTATTTGTTCGGGTATGGTGTAGCACTTTTCTTGTTACCTCGCTTGGTTCTATTTGTTTTTGTTTTGTCCTTTAAACATCATTACTGCCGGATTATTAACACTCAATTGTTTCTGGGATTTTTCTTTTACTTCTCTGTGACTATTTCTCAAGGTCTTGGTATCCTTCCATTTTAGAATCTTATTGTTTGAATGTAGAACGTCGTAATACAGCAGTGCTCTTAAGAACAACCGAAAATTTACTGCATATTGGCTTGGTGTCAAGTGCAGGAAGAAGGCAAACGGATTTATTTTTCTCATTATTTGCTCTCGACATCTTACATAGCTCAGTGAAGGAAACAACATTTAGAAATATAATAAAAAAAAGGGAATAAAAAACCCGTTTGATATGTGTGAAGTATTAGTTGGCGGAAATTGACTTGGGAAAATCCGGCATTGAGAAGAATTTTCCACGATTTCTTTTTTTTTTGTTTTTCATCTTGTTTCATTTTCAACTAGTGAATTTCTGTGCAGAGTATACTCGAACAATAAATTTTTTTTTGTGTGTTTATCCAATAATTCATCTTTTTCTTGTATCCAGAAAAGAAAATCCTTAGAAAATTTCACAGTCGGATGAACATACTTGTGAAATACATTGGCTCATTTTTGTACTGTTTGAAATATAACCAGAATTTCAATTGAATTTATGCGGTTAAATTACTATTCACGGAATGTTTCTCAAACATTAAAAAATATCTTTAAACAATTTTACCTAGTATGGTATTATTCGCATTCGAGTTGATTTCGTTTCGTTTCGTTTCGTCGCATACTGCTATACGTCAATCGACAATTTGAGAAATTGAAAAGGTTCATACTTATTTGGTAGCTCCTTGCGGTTAAATTTCCTTGATGTTTGTAAAACGAATTTTCCAAGACGTCTTCGTCTTCGTCTTAGCTCAAGTTCAGGAAAATCGTGTTGAATTGAATCTCTCAATGTCCTCATATAACCTCTCACTGCATACATCGACAGTAAAAGCAAATGGCTCAAAAAAGCAACCCTCCGACTATACTGAATATATATATATAAATATAAAAAAGGAGTTGTACAATAAATCGAAGATGTAGAACCAAATAAAATAACAGAATCAAAACCCTATGAAAGCTGGAGGAAAGAATGAAGAAAAAAAAATGAAAGAAAATAAAATAGGATATAATCAGGACATGGATGGCATAGAGGTTGGAAAATTCGTATGCAAATCACATGGGTCGCTTATTTTTCGAAAGGGTTGCTTGGCATTTTAGATACGAAATGTCTGTATGTGTAAATGTACGTTTCGACGACGAGGGTTACACAGCAAACAGAAAAATCATACAATGGCTTTTTAGCTGAACAGGCATCTCAACCAGTCGAAGAGCAGCAGTGGTGGAATCCTGGTTGTTGACATATAGTAGGAACAAAAAAAAAACGTGCAAAACTAGGATCAAAAAACCCCATTTGAAGGAAATTTGCATAAGTTTTAAAATTGCCATGTGTACTTTGTTCAAATTTATGGTTCGGGGGTCACAAATATCGTTTTTTTTCTCTTCTAACAAGGATTCAATAAAGAAGCCAAGTGCCCTCGAACAAATAGCAAAAATTCGGATCTCTTCTATAGTCAACTATTTTTCAGCTGAATTAGTTATTGCAAACAGTTTTACGGTTAACAGAATAATGAAAAGGATCTTGTTACCTTTTTAAGGATAAACGATCACCTCATAAGCTCGCAATCAAATATGCTGACAAGCACTTATGCAAAATATTCATCTGCTGGCAGGATAGTTAATTTATATCTGTAGTGTCGAGATTTAATACACGTTTGGGATGGCAATGAAAATATGCAAATTAATTATATTTTGTGAATTTTTTTTGCAGGGGACTAGTTTTCGTTTTCATTCTATCTGATCAGCAGCAAAAATCTCGACGCGTTATGTTTGAATCAATGATTTAGAATTTTATTTTGTAAAACATTTTAATTTGTAACTAAAAAGAATTTTAATTTGTAACTGCAGGGTGTTTAAGGTTCAAACATTTAATAGTTATGGTGTGGTAGACAATTAGGAGCCCTTGATTCCTACTTTGCACCAAACGCCAAAACGTAATTTTGAGATAATCGACTTGTAAACTTTGCGGGGAAATAGCGGAAAAACGGTTCGAAAAACTTGCAACTTTTTTTATTTTCTTGTAATACTATTCTGTAAGAGATTTTCATCTGTTGCAGCTCTTGAAAGCCACTCACAGGAAATAGTAAAAATAGTTAAAATTGCATCAACCTACGAAAATAGTTGTTTGACATGCTTATTCTTCTCAAAATTTACTACAAATGTACTTAATTCAACTATTAAATGGTGAAAAATGTTTGTAATAGTTGGATTAAGTACGTGTGTAGTAAGTTTTGAGAAGATTTTACCACGTAAGCATGGTTAAACCACTATTCCCGTAGGTTGACGCAATTTTAACTATTTTTTTTTCTTTCTGTGCTGCTATCGAAGAGCCTTGGCCTCCTGAATTGAGGCTTCATAACAATTTCTTCCCTGCTTCGCACCTACAGTTTTTATATGGATTGCGAACCATGGACGAATTACAGCACTTATAAGGTTTTTACGTTGGAACCCATCAACAGCAACAAATTTTCGTCGGAGCAATATTTTTTCAAAAATTTTCAAAAATTTCGTTCTTAAAATGTTGTGCCACGATATATCGGAATGAAAAAAATAGGTTACACATTTTTTAAGACTCTACTCCCTCTACCCCCTCCCATACAAATTGAACCGTTTTTTGTGATTTTCTTGAAAACCGTGCATCGTATTGGAAATTTTAAAAAGACGAAATGTGTTTAGAATGTGACTCTACATAACTCTTTCATACATTAAAATTCAATCGAACTACTCTTATCTACTTCTTCCATACATATATTTCACTTTTTGTTAGTTTAGCGAATCCAGTAAATTTTTCACCAAATTTTTTATATTAGATGAAATATTTGACAGGTATGTATTTTACTGTGAATTCCCATGCGATAATTTGGACTTAGAGTTTCAATATTCGACATGAAAAGACTCTGAAGGCCCACAGATTTTTTCTCAAAGATTTTTAAGTAATTTTCATGGTTTTTTGGTGCTCAAAATTTATGCAAAATACTTTAACCCATCAAGGACATGCATGCAAGCTAGTAAATCCATAAATTCTTAATTATAAAATTTAATTGATAAATAAATTAATCAATCATATTCTTAGCAAATTTTGATTTCCGCCTGTCAGTTGGTTCATTCATCTGTCTGTATATCTGTCCGTAAATACGATAACTTTCAAAAAGATTGAGATTATCCCTCTCTCCATTGCCAATGAAATAGTTTTCTTGGATTTCCTCGAAATTCGTGTGTCGTATCAAAAAATGTAAAGGGTGTTTTTTTTAAGCCCGATAGAACTTTAAATTTTAAAAATTAACACAAAAAATTAAATTTCAATCAAATTTTTTTATTTATTCGAAAGATTAATACATGGCATTAACATTTGAAAATGATTTCGGGCATATGGCCACCGCGGCTGTTCTTGACGAAGCGCATTCTGGACGTCCAATTTTGGGCTACTTTTTCGAGCACTGCTGGCCGTATGTCACGAATAACACGAACAATGTTGGCCTCCAAGGCGTCAATTGTTGCTGGTCTATCAGCATAAAGCAGTGACTTCACGTAGCCCCACAGGAAATAATCGAGAGCTTGGAGGCAAATCGACAGGTCCATTTCTCGAAATCAAGTTATCGCCAAATTTTGATTTCAATAAGTCGATGGTTGCGGTCGCCATATGGCACGTAGCGCCATCCTGTTGAAACCACATCTCGTCCGGATCAATGTCATCCATATTTTCAAATCAAAAATCATTGATCATGGTGAAGTAACGATCTCCATTGACCGTAACGCGAGCTCCGGCCTCATTTTTGAAGAAATAAGGTCCGATGATGCCACCAGCGTGTAAACCGCACCAAACGCTGAATTTTTCTGGATGTAATCGAGACTGTAGGGTCTCTTGTGGGTTGGTCTCACTCCATATGCGGCAATTTTGCAAAAATGAGCTTAATGGCAGAACAAAATTTTGCTAAAAAAACGTCGCTTATAAGTGGCGCGAATATACGACTAACTTTCAAAGTAAATTTAGATAATTTGGCAGCGTTGTTCAAGCGTGAGTCTATTCATGATGATGCCAGAGTATACTGATCATAAATGTCAAAAAGTGAGTGCAGTATAACAGCTCGTTTGACAGTTAACCCTTTCGTAAGTTCTATCTAAGCAAAAAAAAAAAAATAAACCCCTTTATAAAGACAAAATATGTTCACAATTGGATATTAAGTAATTCTTCCATACATTAAAATCCAATCGGATTACTTTCTATCCAATAAAAGTGTGAATTCATCTGTTATAATATAGATAATTTGACTATCTGCCGGCAATCGTAGCTTTTCTGGCAATTGTGCAGTATATTCATAGTATTTTTTACATGATTTTCAATGTAGTTTTACCAGTTTCAAATTGACGACGTTTTTCTGCCTTTTTTTACCATTTTTATTTACTGATTATGCTAGAGTTGAGAAATTTTAAAGAATTCAAGATTTAAGAAGTTTTATTCAGTGAAATCATAAGCTAAAGCATAAAGTTGAAAATCTGTGAAAGGATATGAAAATACGAATATAAACGCAATATATTGAGTTATCTTTATAAATGCATGGAAAATCTTCGTTCTTGGGAAACACCTTAACCACAGGAAATTAAGCGAATTTCACTCACTCGTTGTCAAGTATCAGTTATCCTTTCCCCACCGTTGTATCAATTCTTGGCTTTCAGTTTGTGGATTTTGAATTCCATCATCAGTGCTAAGCTAAAAAATATATGAGAAAAAAAAAACATAACAGGAACCGAAAGCCTGTTTAAGAACGAGGAGATAATATGAGATGGTTGAAATCGGGGAGTTAAGACGCAGCCTGATTTGACAGTATAAAATAGGGAAAGCTAAAGGCAGTCATTCGTGTGAAGATGAGATTCTTCTATACATGAAAGATTTACCATATTTTCAGTGAAAATTTCCATATATCTATGCAAAATGATTTCCATATAACTCATGTTGCTATTCTTAAGATATAACGGTGACAAAAAAAAATCATGTTCTTCTGACATACATCCCTCCCGTACTGCCGTTGAGCATATACGTATATATTTTCATGCTTATCAGTAATTCTTATCAACTATGTAAGAATATATGCGCATGTACGTATCTGTATAAATGTAGATATGTTAAAGTCCGCAATCATGTCAGACACTTACGTTCATATATTTGCTACAACCTGCAGATAAACGAGAGACCAGGCATCGCTTCGAATGAAATGGAAGGCGCCATCAAGGATATATTTGGATTTAGAATATACATCACATTTGAATAAACTCCAACGAAAATCATAATATTTATGTAAAGCATAATATAAATGTGTATCTATATATATTTTGTTGACTTTTTTTTTGAACATATCTTCGGTGTTATCTATACGGTAGCCTGGAGGTTTCAGATCCTGTCGTTCATTTTCCATACATTCTCGAAAAGAGTTTTGAGAAAATCCATTTGCTTGCCTCTACTAATTTAACTAGGGGCAAATATTTCTTTTGGATACGATATTGATGACTGGTAAGAGCTGATATGCTGACGGTGGAAAATTTCATTCCGATATGTTTAAGAAGGTTTTCACACGAAAGTTCTGCATTCACATACTTACTTTTTAAAGTTAGGAAAAAAAAGATTAGACTATTCAACACTATATTTGCTTAGTGTGTCTCTTATCACTTTTGTCTGGCTGATTCTAAACTTAAAATCCAATTCTGTTTATCCTGCATTGGTGTTAAGATGTGGACAGTTTTATAGATACCAATATTTAATAGGGCAGTGTTTCTAAACCTTTTTTTTTTGCTGTAAAGTATGCTCGTTTTTTCTGCGTATCCCAAAGTATCCTCGTTTTTTTTTCTGGGTATTTCCATAACATTATTATAGTTGAAATACTAGCACGATCTGTAGCATTATATGAAAAAAATATCTGATGTGGACAGCACATGACTTTCATAGACAAAATCTACGTTTCTGCATAATTTACCTGACGACTAAAATATTAGTTTACATAAAAACATGAATTTTTATTTTACAAAATCTGAAATATCTCGATAACGGTAAAAAATATCGATTTGCAGTAAAAGGCAAAAATATAGAGAATTTTAATACCTTTAATTCTGCTATTAATTTTTTTTTTTCGAAAAAATGTTAGTTTGCAAGCAATTCATAAAAACATATTTTTTTTAAATTTTAATGATAATATCTCGATAACGGTAAAAGACAGCGGATAACGGTAAAAGGCAAGATTATGGCAAACATATATTAAACTACTAAAAACCTGTTATTTTTAGGGATAATCGCAAAAACTGACTCTTTTTTAAAATAACGGTACATCTCGATAACGGCTTGAGACACGGTTTTCTAGCGAAAGACAAAGATGTAGAAAAATTGATTGTCTTCAACTTTTGTTAAACACCATATACTGAAAAACGCGTGGTTTCGGAGCAAATAACAAAAAACGAAATTGCGATTTCTAAAAAGCCGCCAATATGGTTACTTTTATTCAACGGATTTCCACCAAAAGTTGACAGGATTGTTCCATTTCAGGACCAAACATGCCTGTTAAATTTCATGGCTGTAGCTCTGTTAGCTTTTGAGAAATTTTGTACACAGGCTGACAGACTGACAGACAGACAAACAAACAGACTAACAGACTAACAGACTAACAGACTAACAGACTAACAGACTAACAGACTAACAGACTAACAGACTAACAGACTAACAGACTAACAGACTAACAGACTAACAGACTAACAGACTAACAGACTAACAGACTAACAGACTAACAGACTAACAGACTGACAGACAGAAAGACATTTTTGTAATAATGCTCCAATCGACTCAGGAGTGCTCGGGAAGAGGTCGAATTTTACGTATAATGCTACATTTACACGAATGACAAATTTGTCATTTTTTTCTTGTCATTATGTTAATTCCCGTGTAAATGGCATAATTTTTGTAATTTTTTCTGTCAGAAAATGTCAATCTCTCATAAAAGAATGAACTTGTCCATTCTTTTATGCCAGATTGTCATTCGTGCAAACGCAATATTAGTTATGACAACTTTAGTATTCAACTTTTGTCATAACTAATATTGCGTTTGCACGAATGACAATCTGGCATAAAAGAATGGACAAGTTCATTCTTTTATGAGAGATTGACATTTTCTGAGAGAAAAAATTCCAAAAAAGTTGCCATTTACACGGGAATTAACATAATGACAAGAAAAAAATGACAAATTTGTCATTCGTGTAAATGTAGCATAAGAAAGTAAATATTAAATGTCATTAAATTTTTTTTCATAAAATAAAAATTAAATAAATATTACAAAAAAAAAAAATGCACCACAGTCGAATTTTTTTCTAACTTGAACTACTGCCAATAAGAGAGAGCTCAAATAAAAGACGTTAATATGCTGCAATTCTGTATCTGTGGACGTTTTGTAGATTTTTAACAAAAGTTTAAAAATTCCCACTTGTATTGAGAGAAATCGGGCAAGTAGTTAAATTATGAATCGTCATTTGATTTGACTTTTTCATTTATAAATCAAATGTTCTTTTATTTGAATTAAAAGGAATAGTAGTAAAAACAAATACCAAACATTAATTTTAAATGCAGGTATTTGATTTAAATGCACCTTAAGATATTTAAATGAAAAGTATTTGAAACAAAAACCCAATCAGTTAAACTGATTGTGTGGCAGAGTGCGCTTGCGCTTTCTTTCATCATGCAGCCAAAACAGTTTCACATAAGTATTTCATATATTAGAATTTAGACGTACCGGTCTTAGAAAATTTCAAGTAGAATACTATGATCAAGTTTAATCTATATTTAAAATATTAGAATCACGCCATATGGGATAGTTGACGATTGCCCGGCAATTGTGGTTTTCCTTAATGTGTCCTATATGTGTCTCTTACTTAGTGTGATTATATGCAACATGCCGCGATTTGATAAAAACGTCCCTGAATTTTCTTAGATAAAAACCGTTTATCAAGAATCGCAACGCAGATCGTTTATCAGTTATGCGTTATTCGGAAACCGCCGAAAGGATTTCATGTGGGTGATATTCAAAATCAATGAAGCAAACTTCAACTTTTTGAAATAACTAAACGCGAATTTCTAAAAGAGTCGATATATCCCTTTAAAATACATCTACATTAAAGTGTATCACTAGCATATATCCATTATGGTGATGATGAAGAAATCATCATCAATGCCACTCAACAGCGAAAAGCTCAACATTAACCAGTTCCAGTGGGAGTTGATGCCTTCCGTATTTTTTTCCTACTTGTTTTAAGATAAGTCAACCTACCCTTGATACACCTACCATCCATAGTAGAGCTAAACCAACAACACGTTATACTAAAAAGGATTATTCCGTATAGCAAACGATAATGCTGTATACCTATCTCAAGCCTATCACTTTCGATAGATCTCTATCTCGTTTGGTCTTTGAATTTAGAATTCGAATTTCGGTGTCTAACAAATTTGATCAGAGCTCTTGCTACTACCTCCAATCCATTTCAAGTTTTCAAGTCAAAAGAGTAGCGTGATATCTACCTCTTGGCCTCCTACACGAAAACGGAGAAACCTTTTGCACAACATAATATAGTATTAGGTACGTTAGATATGTAGACAGTGAAAGGAGTATATGGGATATTTGTGCGTTCACCACGTACCATCAGGATACTATGCAATACGTGATGCTTTTCACTTCAAAGGATGGGAAAAATTAGTCTTCCCAGGTTAGATCGAGCCAAAGGCTTTGATGTACTACACGTCCTTATATTGTATCGTCTATGGAGCTTCCAAGAAACACACCCATATATCTATATACATATGTATGTATATTCGTATCTGGTAAAATTTGTTACAATTTTTTGGTTGTTTTTTTTTCTTCTTCTTCTTCTTTCAAAAACCGATGCCGCATCACCCTTTTAGGGAAGGAAAACGAAGATATATAACACAAGAAGAGTTATGTGTACATCAGATAACTGATATCTATATGTGCCTTGATGCCGCACAAAATTATCAAATGTAGCTATGGATGTATTTGAACACGTAAATTCGTACGAGTATGAGCTAATGCCTAAATAGGATACCCATCCGAGATGAATGTGCGAACGGAAGAAACGGGAGGCATATGTGCTTTTTATGGTATCCTTGATAAGAGTAAATTGGTGCTTGATTTAAGTGGATGATGGATTTGAGCATTATACTCCTGACACGAATTTTCTAAATTTGCCATAGGGTTGGCACCATAATAAGTGATGCAAAAAGAGATGACGAGGTATTGCTTCTAATACGTTTTCTTCTCTCATCGACATAAGGGCTCATCTCATACCTTAATTCCGACTATATGAGACGACTTTTTTTTTGTCAATGTTTATAATTTGCTACTCGCAAAACCGTAAAATTTATTTATTTAATGTTAAAATGGTATAACACGTCACCCTACGCATAATAAACTAAAAACGAAAACCGAGAGAACATTTTCTTTAATAGAAAAAATTCTATAATGAAATTTGATGAAATGTGTGAAATTTTAATATTGTTCTGTAATAAGAAAAACAATAACATCAGAATAATTTACATTGGAAGCATTAAATGTATGCCTACATCTATTTTTTTTGTAAGATATTTATTTGCTATTAGATCAGTTAGATGGGTGTTGGGGATGACAAAAGATTTTGATTTCCGCATATTCGTCCGTCTGTCTGTCCGTCTATTTGTCCGTCTGTCTGTCCGTCGTATGTTTGTCCGTCTGTCCGTCCGTCTGTTTGTCTGTCTGTCCGTCCGTCCGTCTGTCCGGCCGTGAACACCATAACTTTCGAAGGGATTGATCTAAAGACTTAAAATTTTATATAAAAGCGTTTCTCGTAAATGGCTAGACCAAGTTCTTGAACGGATAAAATTGAACCATTCCTTCCCCCTCCCCCATACAAATGAAAGAGTATTTTGCCATATTGAAAAATTTGTAGAGGTAAAATGTGTTTAGAATTGCACATTACTCATCCATACATTAAAATCCAATCGGACAACTGCTTCCCCGCTCTCCCATACAAATGGAATACTTTTTTCCTGTTTTCTCGAAAACTGTGCATCGTATCGAAAAATTTATAAAGATGAAATGTGTTTAGAATATGATTTAACATAACCGTTCCACACATCAAAATCGGACCACTCCTCGGACCACCATTCCGGGAGAATGGAAATGGATATTTGCATTATCCTTACAGGACCTTCGTTAGGATTTTTGAAATTGTAATACCGGCCAAACGTGAGTATCCTGTACAATGGAAGTGTAACACCTAAAACGAGTTTAATAGAATTTTTAATTCCTTTTCGGAGTTAATTAAAAAATGAGGTCAAGACGGAGTTAAAATGAATTTTTAACTCATTTAAATAGAAAAAAAATCTTTGCTACGGTATTATTTTTATACCCGTATGGTGAAACCAAAGGGTATACTAATTTTGCCTTTCCGTTTGTAACGCCAAGATCCCGTCATCACACACAAAAATGAATTACACCAGTGTGTTTAGAATGATAAAAAAAATGATTTTTGCCTGTCCATCCGTCTGCCCATCTGTGTCACGGATTGGGGGCGCACGGATTGAGCTAGAGACTTGAAATTTTATGCAGATTCGTTTTTCGTAGAATGCGAGGCAAAAATGGCAATTATAGCTTTTGTTATGTTTTTTTTGACTAATATTGCGAGGTGCTTTCTTTTAGCTATGGTTTGAGGGGGTGTTAATTTGTCACCGGATTTTTTCGAGATTGTCTATTCAATGTACCTACTTATTTTAAAATCCGGCCTTCGACTATCCGGCCAAATTTCAGATCAATCGGTCGTGACGTTTTCAAGTGAAAGAGGAACATAGATGCATTTACTTGTAGATATCCACTAATTTTTATTTATTGGAAGATTAAGAGCCAACTGCTTGAATATTTATGTATCTGTACTGCTTCAAAAAAGTAATAAAGCATCATCCAATCGCGTAGCAATTGTAGATTTTCTTTTTTCCAAATCTTCGGTGAAACGTTCATTTCTAGAAAAATATATGCTTCGCGCATACATCGATTCATCATTGCTGAAATTTTAATTTTCCAAAGTAAAGCTATAATCTATCGAAGTGCATTATATTTTTAACCCTATTGTTTCCATCTTCTTGCGAATTTCATATCGATGTCGCCTATGCTCTATGAAAAAAAATGTGATAAAAGCTCGAAAATGTTGAAATAACTCAACGACAAATCCTCGAACTCGAGGAAAATTTAATAACCTACACATTTTTGTCGTCTGTATCAGAAGGAAAAATGGATATAGTAATACAAAAAAAAAAAGGAAAAATGTACCGAAGCAGTAAAGCAAAAGTGACTCGAGTTCGAAAAAAATGAATAAAAAAAAATGATATTCTAAATATAATCATAATAAATCATAAATTCTATACGGAAAAAATTCCAAAAATTTTTCATATATTCTTGAATACTCTCCTAACAGTCAGCGAAATGATATGAACGCATACAAACAGAAATGCCTTGGAGCGATATGGAGTGAAAGCACAGAAATATATCACTGACATTTACTCCTGCTACAAAACATATCAGCCCGAGACCGGCTTCCTGATCCATCAGAAAGGGTATGCTCCCCTCGCTTTCCTTTATAGTACAATGTTCGGCGACAAATACGTATAGAAATTTTGTTAACACATATTTATATGTATCAGCGTATAAAAAAAACCTTCTGAAATAATGCTTCTATCGAAAGACCTTGGTAGTTGAGTGTATTTGAAAAATTTTCATACTTGTTCGCATCCGTGCCATTTACAAAGACTTTCAACAAGAAAGGGTGAAACATAAAAAGGATATCCAAAAAAATTGAAGAAAAACGTACGTAAAAAATTGGTTAGGAGAAAAGGATGTAAAAAAAACTGGAACAGAAGATGATATTTCAGCACAAACTAACTCGCGGGAATGGAAAAACGGGATCAATATGTAAAGGGTATAAAAATTCATTGGAATATTTCCAAAATGGGTAAAAATGAAAAAAAAGGCAAGTACACTCTGACGGGAAAAATATACATATAGCTAGATCAGAAAAATGTCAATCCCCTCCGCAGCATTCTCTTTGCTGAAAGCCCTTTTTGCCATTTGGGGCCCTCAGTCCCAGTTCGTGGAAAAACCACTCACTTTTTCTGTAGAAAATGCCCTTATCCTGACGCTACAAAAATATTTTTTCTCTTATTTTATGTCATGTTGGTTCGTGTCTGTGTCACATATCATTTTGACGATGTCATTTTTTTTCCTTTCATGCTCCCCTGTACAAATACAGATCGGGACTCTTATAGAAAGAATAATCAGTATAATGCGATGGCATAATTTAATTTTTCACTATAATATAGTTTACGTTTTCTTGGATTTTATTCCATCTAGAAATACAGTCGAACCCACTTAAGAGCATATCGATTCGTTACATAGTTGAGTATAGTCTTAAAATTTATTGGGAAAAATTTGGCACAAATCCGTTTTTTAACCAAAGTTAAGCCCCGTCCAAAAACCGAAAAAAACGTACCACTCTTCCTATTTTTCCGTCTACAGATAAAAAAAGTTTTCGCGATTCTCTCGAAAATTATTAATGTAAAAAAGAATGTTAGGACAAAGTGTTTAGAATGTAATTCTAGATGCATAATTTTTTTAGAAAGGTCGTGTAAAAACCATGAATCAGATAAGATTCAATGGTTAAATACAGAATAAATTTTTTAGAGATCGAAATCCAATACAGTCAAACGTTTTTATAAATTCAATTGAATTACATTACTCCAATTAAAATTTTTCAAATGCAAAAACCGTTTCCAAGTCGATTGAAGCTTTCTGGTTGAAGTCGATCTGAATTCATCGACCTGAGAATCGGATTCAGCCACCCCAAAAACCCCCAGATAAGATTTTTTCTCGGAATCTGGCTCTGACTTCTTTTGTCATAGTCAGATTCCGCGACCCCCAAAACCCTCGAATGAGATTTCTCCCGAAAAATATTGTGGAAAAGAATAATAATCATACTATCCTTAAAGGACCTTTCGCTATCCTTACAGTCTTATTAACATCAGAATCGGATTCAGCAGCCCCAAGAACCTCAGGATGAGATTTTTTCCGGAAAATTTGAAGAAAGGGATAATCATTTTATAGGACCTTCCTTTATCCTTACAAGGACGAAGTGGTGAATCACGTTTTAAGTCAATCGGTTGAGTGGAGCTTGGCAAAATTAGATTCACTGATGCAAAGAAGGACAGACAGAGAGATAGACACACGATCACATAAATAAAAGCTTTAAAAAAATATTTGAAAAAAAAACATTTTTATTAAAAATGGTACTAAAAGAAGAATTTTTATTTAAAGCTGTGTATCAGAAATAAAAGCGATCAAAATTGGTTCAATACTGTTCGAGACAAGTCTGGGCAGGCAGATATTCAATTTTTTATAGTAGATTTTTCTTAAATCATGTTTTCTTAAATCGAGTGACGAAAACCGGATCAAAAACTGGTCAAATATTCAAATTTTAATATAGCTTATATTAATATAACGTTAATTACAGAAGGATTGAATTTTCTCCCGTATGTTGGAATTTGTGAGCTACATTTGGCACATCGCTATATATCGCAGTGCTTTAGCGTATTCCATGTAATATAAATTTTCGTCTTCTTCTCTTTCAATTTTCTCACAGTTTTGTTCTTGTTTGCTGCACTTACCATTTAATATCAATTGAAAGCAACGGATGGGATTCAGACATTTGTAAGGTTTGGAGTTGATAAGCAAGATGAGATTTATGATTCCGGCAGGAACTGGCATTTGCTATTATCATCATATCATACTAATATATAAAAATGAGTTGGTCTGTCTGTCTGTCTGTCTGTTCCTCTTTCACGCAAAAACGGCTGAACCGATTGACGTGAAATTTGGCATGAGTGTCTTTGGTAGTTCTGGTTCCAACATAAGTATACGGAAAAGTAGCGCGAGGGGTGGGGGGAGTAAGGGGAGGGGTAAAGTGATTTCGAAACTTAGTTTTTGCGCTATGTTACCCTTACGCGGGGAAACTACTGAACCGATTGGCCTGAAGGTTAGCTCCAACATAGACCATAAAAAAAAATATTGAAAAAACTTAACCCGGCAACGATGGGTATACAAGCTAGTTTATTATATAATAGTCTTCTGTGTCTGTCTGTCTGTCTGTCTTTCTGTCTGTTTGTCTGATCGCCTGTTCGCTTAAAACTCGAGAACCCCTGAACGGATTTCAATCAAACGTTCAGGGGATCTTACAAGCGTCATTGAGAGGGTTTTAAACCAAGGCTCAACCCATAGTAGTCCTTCTTTCGTATCAGTTTCCTCGATTTATGAATATTGCTTTCTGTTTTCCTGTATGTTCGCCTAGAACTTAAGAACCACTGAACCGATTAGGATGAAACTTTCAGAGGAGCTTATTGGCATCAAGGAGCGGGTTATAGGTCATAAGTTGACTCAAATTTTCCTGTCTCATCTCTGCTAACTCATTTACCACTAATAAAATGCGTTGCAATTACTGCGTGACACTTTCAGAGATTGTTTGTATTGATACCATTACAAAATTAGAATTTTGGTGGTCAGGGGCGAAACCCCCTGTATATGTGTATTCTGTAATTCCTTTACGATAACCTTGGAATTTCAGGTTGTGTGGTTTGGCCCGTTTATTGCTAAAATTCTATAGCCTACTGTGGCCAAAAATTTGGCACTATTCTGATAGAGAAACTCACAAGTTTTCTTGTCTCCTCTTCCAAGTTTGTGTACATTTGCTTTCCTTCTAAATTGGTTTACTTGAATAATTTTTTCAATAACTTTTACCAAGTGTTGATTGCAGTTAGTAATAAAATATATAATTTATGAATAGTAACAAACTATAAAAGTAATTGGATTAATTCAATCGTAAGACGAAATATTGGGTAAATTTTATGTCGATACGACAAAGTTCGCAATTCTCTAAATTGAAAGTAACATGAAGTATTATACTAAAGCGTATAGCAGACATATCCATGATCCCTGAAGCTGGTGCTTAAGTCCGGATCAACTCACCTTGAAAGTTAGATATGTTGTCGCATGTAATAAGATCTACTTAAAAATTCAGTTCATCGCTTTGACTTGTTCATTTTTCCTGTTCGCTTTGTTCCATAGCTAAATACTCCCGTGGGACTTTCGTTACTTTTCCTTCTAAGTAGATATCTCCAGCTGCTTGAAGCAAGGTTTTTTCACATCGCCTTATACTCATCAATGTTGTAATCATATATGCGATAGTATGCGCGGATGTTGTCTTCAGGTTATATATGCAAATTTTCTTTAGCGAGACTTCATTCACTCTATACGAGTTCCTGTTTCAAGACTTCTAAGCTCCTATATCCTTAAGAGTCAAATGGATTCAAGGAAAGGAAGAGTAGTAGAGTTTGAGGTGGTCTTAATGTTTTTTTTCTTGCTTTTGTGCTTTCATTTTTAAAAATCTTCATAGGTACAACACGGAACTGTGTACAGCAAGCACCGGCGCGGCGACTGAAAAAAGGTGGTTCGAGAATCGAAGTGTTTTTTTGACAATGGGAAAGCTCACAAAAATAAGAAGTGGAGCTAAGTAATCGAGTATTGGGGGAACACATGAGAAAAAGCTCATTACACATCTAAATTGTATGTAAATATAAACTGAATGTGAATTTAAGAACACGATGAGCCTTCGGGTAGGTAAATATTGGGCACTTAAAGCAGAAGTATGATAAAATTACAGTTGCTATGAAACAAACTCGGCGGGAGAGAATTTTCTTTTCTATACGGTTGCTCCGAAACTATAAGATCTTCATATAACAATAGCAAGAAATGTTATATCTTTTAAAGCTGCGAGGTAAAATTTGAAGGAAAACTTGAAACAATCTATTAATTTTTTTTTTGTTTTTACTGACAACTAATATTCTTTGCTAGGCATCAAATTTCAAGGATCTTCTTTTAGACAGTAATGATTGTCAGACAAAAAAATATAAATTTTGATCTTTTTATTTTGAAAACTACTACAAACCAAATGTCAATTTTAGTCTTCTATTCGACGTCTAAAGAAAATAGTAAAAATTGTAGGAAATTTAAGATGTTTTTCCACATTTTATGAGCTTAACTATAGAATCTCGACTAGTTTGAGCACTTTCTGATAAAACTTCTTTTACAAATGATGTCAGGAAGCTAAAAATTTACCTTGGCATAAAATTCTTATGTTCTACCATGTTATAATTCTTATGTTATAGCTCGAAAACCGTGGCAAATATGATACTATGGAAAGTGGGAAAGTTGTTGGGAAAAGTAAGGAGAATTTGTTTCTGATGTCAAAATTTTAAAATTCGGTACGGAAGGTCCTGTAAGGATAACGCAAATATCCTTTTTCAAAATTTTCCTCGGAAAAACTTTGTTTGGGAAATTCTCGGGATCGCTGATCACGAATTTCGTGTCGGAGGTTTTGTAAGGATAAAGAAAATATCCTTTTTCCCTCCAAAAACTGAAACTAGAGGTTTTTGGGACGGGAGGTCTTGTAAGGATAATGCAAATATCCTTTTTCCCATTTTTCCTCGGAAGAACCGGCATTTGAGGGTTTCTGGCGTTACTGTTAAAGAATCTGGTATTAAAATTTCAAAATTGAAACAAAAGGTCCTGTAAGAAAAGCTCAAGTCTCTTTTTTTATCATTTTTCCTCGGAAAAACTGGCATTAAGGGTTTTCGGGCCGCTGATCATGAATCTGGTACTAGAATTTCAAAATTCGTGGCGAAAGGTCCTGTAAGGATAAAGAAATTATCATTTTTCCCTCCGAAAACTGGAACTAGGGAATTTTCGGGACAAGAGGTCTTGTAAAGATAACGCAAATATCCTTTTTCTCATTTTTCATCGGAAAAACTGGCATTTGGGGATTTTTGGCATTACTGATCAAGAATCTGGTATTGAAATTTCAAAATTCGAAACAAAAGGCCCTGTAAGAAATGCTCGAATATCCATTCGTCATTTTTCTTCGGAGAAACTGGCATTAGGGGGTTTTCGGGACTGCTGATCACGAATCTGACACTAAATTTTCAAAATTCGTAGTGGAAGGTCCTGTAAGGATAAAGAAATTATCCTTTTTCCCTCCGAAAACTGGAATAAATATCCTTTTTCCCATTTTTCTTCGGAAAACCTGGCATTTGGGGATTTTTCTCGGAAAAACTGGCATTAGGGACTTGTGTTAGAATTTTAAAATTCGTAGCGAGAGCTCCTGAAGGCATAAAATTTTAAGTGATTTCTTAATAGTTCTTAAGTTATTTCTTTGTGTTTTTGTGCAAAAAAACTTATGCAAAAAACTTTAACCCGACAATGACGGGTATGTAAGCTAACTAGTATACTCGTACCCATATTTCTACAAACAAAAATTAAATATTTCTATTCCTATACATCCATCCGATATCCTGAATATCTGCCGTTTTCAGCTACATTACATACACTTTTTATGTATATCATCATTAGTACCCATTTGGCTCAGTTCGAACGTGTAGGTACACATTTTCAAGTTCCACTTAACAACTGTGTCGGTGGCAAAGTTCCCCAAAAAGATGAGCTAATAGCGTTACGCCACATTATCCTATCAAGCCGCAATGTATTTGGACTGGTATGAGTGGGTCGTTGTGACACCCTAAATGGTCGGGAAAAAGATTGATACACATTATCAAATTACATAACACTGATAATGGCAACGGTTCCTCCATCCCGATATCGCTAAACACTTGATCTAATCCGGTGTCTGTCTTCATTTTCATTTCTACACAGATCTTAATACCGAATGAGGACCCCCTCAACACTTTATAATGCCCCACTTGACGTCGAATCCACCCTCCCGCATCCTTCCGGTTCGTCTAAATGTAGCTTCATCGCGCTGATGAAGTTACTGCTTACGTTGCTGATGATGATGAGTGCTGCTGTTGAAGGAAAATTGGTTGTGTGTGGAAAGCTTCGTGCGGAATCTTTATGGTTGTTTTTCCTCCTCAGCTGCTCTCAACTAATAGCAATCTCAGCACAATTTTTAAGGAGAATTTCCACGATTATGTGTGGGGAAGGAGTTTCTTGGTGGGTAAAATTTTCTCTTCATCACCTTTTCGTTGCTGTTCTCTGGCTCCTTAACGGCTGATGACTGTTTTCCTCGTTAGCGTAAATATATCGCTACGCCAGATTCCTGGGTTTTCCTTTTACGTACAATATGGCATAGGGATAATTGTACATGTCTGCTTGCGTTGAGAGTTGCGAATTTTTCTTTGGTTTTCTTTTTTCCGGTTTGTTCGAACTTTTTTTTTTTGTAAAATACTTTTCCGTACCATGACCTACCCGAACGTTTGGAGGCATTTAATTATGACGTGGCAGCATACCGAGAAATTTGTTAAGGACGTTTAGGACCCGTCTGTTATATGGGGGGAAACATTTTGTTTTGAGTGTGGGATAACTTTGTTGATAAGAATAAACAGTGCACAAAACAAAATGAAGGTGAGGTTCAAGGAGTTTATGGGTCGAATGCGTACGTTGTGCGAGATCATTGACTGTGTCGGAATGAGCCATAATGACAAGAGAATTTTAGATAATTGGACAAAGTTTAAGGACTGCCTTCTGCACACCGTGGCGAAGAGTTGTTGTTCAGACATTGCATGAATTACAAATTGCGAATAGGTTAATGAAAATGTCTGGAACATTAAGGAGAGGGAAACCAAAAAAACCACCCTTGCGTTGCCTCATACCACCACCTTCAATATTTAGGAACTAATGTTGTTGTCGTCTGCGTTCTGTATGTTTTAGGCTATTTACACTTGTTAACGATAGGGTGGGCTTTTTATACCCGTATGGTGAAACCAAAGGGTATATTAACTTTGCCTTACCGTTTGTAACGCCAAGATCCCGTCATCACACACAAAAATGAATTACACCAGTGTGTTTAGAATGATAAAAATAATTAATTTTTGCATGTCCGTCCGTCTGTCTGTCCGTCTGTCTGTCCGTCTGTCTGTCCGTCTGTCTGTCTGTCCGTCTGTCCGTCTGTCTGTCTGTGGCGCGGATTGCGGGCGCACGGATTGAGCTAGAGACTTGAAATTTTGCGCAGATCCGTTTTTCGTAAAATGCGAGGCTAAGTTCGTTAATGGGCAAAAATGGACCATTAGGGGGGTACCCCCCATACGAACGAAAACGGTTTTTGTGAATATCTCAAAAACGGTGCATCTTATCAAAAAAGTGCAAGAACAAAAGTTATTAAGGATATGATTCTACATAAAACTCCCATACATCAAAATCCGATTGGAATAAATTTTAAAAATTCTTATTGGAAAGTTTGACTTCAAAGTGGAATTTTTGTATAAATGTTCGAATTTTGATACGAATATCACCATACGGGTCTCCAATGATTGCCAGATTGGCAATTATAGCTTTTGTTATGTTTAAACAAATATATCCGAAGTTTTTTACTTTTATAATTAGTCGTATATCGTCTGTTGTATTTTATATGCATTCGTGTATGTATGGAAAAATTGTAATTGTGTTGGTATGTTTCTATACGAGCCATATATGATGCATGTTAATTTGAACATGCGGAAAGTGAAAGGATCGGCAGATACGGGCACAACCCCATATACTTAATTGAATATGGGACAGACGACGTTTGCTTGGCAATGAAAGTTTCGTAAAGCTAAATGTGGGTCATGAACTTTTCGCGCGGGTCAAACGATATTCAGCTTTAATATCTGCACACCAACCAACTTTTTAAAGTTTTTCAATTAAGAAATTTCATAATTCTTGCTTTAATACCATATGTGGTGGAAACATAACTTGAGTATGATGTTTTTTACATAAATAATATCATATCATACTAATATATAAATTTGAAACGGTAAGGATAACGCAAATGTCCTTTTTCCAACTTTTCTCGCAAAAACTGGCTTTGGGAGGTTTTCAGGGATGCTTATCGCGATTCTGGTGTTGGAATTTCAAAATTCGAAACGGAAGGTCTGTAAGGGTCTGCTAGTCTGCTAGAAGGGTATGAAACGGTAGGGTCTGCTAGTCTGCTAGAAGGGTATGTCAATGTTTTATTCATTATTTGTGTTTTTTGTACTAATAAGAAATTTTAAATATTTTTTACATTACATTACACGGACTACAACCAGCAGAAGTTCAAGGAGAACATTAACCCGCATCTCCTTTCGTTCTTCTGACCATCCTGAGCTGTGCAGGGTTATCCCCTAAATTCTAGCTGGAACTATAAAAAAATGGTGTTATGCAATGAAATACACAATTTTTTTGTTTGGAAAGCTGTATGAGTTTTCCAAAACCCCGAACCAACAATTTCGTATTTCAAATTCAAAAAGATTACTTCGGTGAGGTAATCGTGAATTTCATCCATTTTACAATGTATAAATAATTATATATGTATAAAAAAGGCGTATGATTTTATATGTATTTTAGAGTTTAGAAAACATATATTTTCGTTATTCGTCGAAAACTAATGTATATGGAAATACATAGAACATATCCATATGTATTGTATAACATTAATATAGATTCTATAAACATTTTTCTGTACGAGAACGGATATTATTTTGAATACGATCTTATATTCCCAAAAATACAATTTGCCAGAATAGATATGTGACAAATCTACATGAACATAAAAAAAACCCGCCGGGTTTCCATCCTTTTCCCAAGTTTATGGAAATTTAAAGGAGACCAGAGGAGCTGAAATTGAAGAAGGGTGCACGAGCTTTGGTACATTATGCCTCTCTGTAGGTTCGCCGACGTTATTTGAAAAAAAAAACGAATTTGCCATCGTATCCATATATCACATAAAAAAACATACAAGTATTCCTTCTATTCGTTTTCTCTTTAACTTGTGCGACCCATCACTGCCATCCCCTAAAAAAACATATAAAAAAACAACATTCCGCACGGTTCTACATACCAATAAATATGGATAAGCTGAAAATGTAATTTTTGAAGTTCTTTCTCCTACTTCTGATATCACTGCTGTTATTTTCTATGTTCACATTAGGCCTCCTACCCAAGAGAATGTAAAAAAAATGTCGAAAAAACATCAAAATGTCATGCTGGTTGATATTCAATAATTCCCCGTGGAGTTGAATTTATTGGAATCTTTAATTTTCAATTGACAATTGTTTTCAGTTTTTTTTTCTTGACTCAAAAGCACCTTTGAAAGTATGCAATTTTCGAATTTCTGAAGATTCTAAATCAAATATGTAATATTTTCCTAAAACACTCACAGAAGCAAAAAGAAAAAAAAAACTGTGTAAAAGTATAACGGTAATATATTAACATTTTTTATGTTGGGGCCATGAAATGACAAATTGAACGAAATGAAAAATTCAATATGGGTATCCTTTTTTTTAAATCTAGCTATATTTTTTATATTCCTATTCACAATTTTAAAACAACTAATCTTTAATATTCAGTCCAATGATTGCGAATTAAAAACAAATCTCTCTTTATAATAAAAGCTTGAAAATTTCCAGGTTCTTTCCAATGCCCGATAACTTACTTACAATGAAAGTTTGAGAACTATATTAATATTATAGCCTTATCAGAGGACTGATTCAAAATTACCCGGTTCTTTTTTTTATAGTTTCAGCCAGAGCTTAGGGCAAGACCCTTTAATACCGAAGCACAGCTCAGGATGGTTGGAAGAACGAAAGGAGATGTCGGTTTATGTTCTCCTTGAACTTCAGCAGGTTATAGTCCTCGGGGAACACATCGGATACAATATTTTGTGTTACAATACAAAAAGCCCAATTCGTTTTCAATGTCGACAAATTCTTTATCAAAGGACTTTCTTTCACAAACCAAAACATTTTTCTAGCAGTTCGTCTACCTTTTTAGGCACTCTTAAAAGCTTTTTTTATCGGATTTTTCACAATTTAACAAAAAACTACGTGGTGCAGATGAAAAAACTTACCAAAAATTAATTTTCTTGGTTATAACCTTTTCTGATGCATCCTAGGTAAGCTGACCCTACATTCCGGAATTTCCGAGACAATCACGATTTTATGCATATTAAATCGGCCTCCTGGACCCCAAACCCTGATGCCGGACCGGTTTTATCTTATTAAACACTTTTCGATTAATTTCAAATCATTTTCTCACTCTATCACCCCACACGCCACAGATTCTAACCAAAAAAAAATATGGTTGGCCTTATCATAGCTAGTGGCTCGGCTCGCTCATCACACAGATTGGCTTTATCAGCGTAGCCACTATAATCGACCTTTTATTGTGTGCTGTAATGCTTATGTGTTGCGGCTTCGGATCGCAGGAATAAAACGAATCGTGCTTTGAGTTGGAATCGGGGCATTATTAGCATGACGCATTTCATTTTAAATCAGTTCGTGTCAAGCCATTGCCGTGGAAGGTTGTGTTTCATTGAACTGTATTTTTATTTGTAGTGGTTATAAATTTTGATTGTAAAGGTAGCGACAGTTACTTTGATGGCCCCTGTCATAGGGCAACAAAATCGCACCAAAATTGTAGCCAATTGCTTCGCGAAAGATTTTGTGCTTCGCGAAAGATTCTTGGGTCAAATCAGACTTTAAAAAGATTCTAAAATGTGTATCCGTCGTTGCCAGATTAAAGTATTTTGTATGCGTTTTAAAAATACCGGAAATAGTTACAAACAATTACTCCTTCAACTACTTGAAAGAAAAAAACGTAAGAATTTACAAAATTTTGACTTTGGATTCGTCATTAGTGACCTCGAAAATCCCCTCCTACTAAAATTGCAGAGAAAAAGTGGAATCCCTACAGGACCTCGACGAATTTTCTTGGAAATGTGCCTTATAACGCAATCACTGTTTCATTGAAAGATTTTATGAAATTTCCGGCCTCGTTTACCCGGAAATATCTTTGTTTTTTGTAATTGTGGTGTTAATACTACGTCACTGTAATGATTTTATTAACAAAACACATTTCAATACACCTAACTGTGAGATGATTCATTTCTTACACAATCAAACCTAATCTGCTGAACATAAGTGGGTATAGTGTTGAAAATTTTTATTTAAAAACATTTGAAAACTCGAGAACTAATTGAAGTAAAAAGTTGAAATTCGGCTTAGGACACGCTTTTATCAAAATATAACCCTCTTCCGAAAATCGGGAAAAATCGAACCACCTCTTCCCCGCTCCCCCATACAAGTTGAAAAGATTTCTGCGATTTTCTCGAAAACGGTGCATCGTATCTGGAAATTTATAGAGACAAGATTAATTTAGAATATGATTTCACATAACCGTTCTATACATCAGACCACCTCTTCCCCTCTTTTCAATGCAAAATATAAAAATGTTTGCTATTTTCTCGAAAACGGTTCATATATAATTGTTTGGGTATATTATATGAAAAAAAATTTTTTTGCTCTTAGGAGTGAAATAGAAAAATCCTGGTCAACAATCTAGTTTCCGGGACGTCGAAACAATATGCCTAAGTCTTCGGGACGTATTACGGAATAAGACGGATAATCGGGACGTAAGATTAACTGTAGAGCTGTGATAAAAAAAATAATCCAATCATAATATAAGTTACTTTTGGTAAAATCAAATGTCTTTTAGAATAGCGAAACTCCATTAGCCTACCTGTATTTCAACAAAATTGAACGAACAGAATCATTTCTCAAGAGAATTTCCCTCAAACAAATGGTTAGATGACATCGATGTATTTTACTTAAATATAAATTATACCTGAGATATCATTATCCTTTATCAAATTTCCATCAGTAGGGAATTGAAACATTTTTTATAAAATCTTCAACTTCTTCCTTGTTATACGAATTAATGTTTATTTTTTCTACTCTTCAATCGTATTTTATCCTAGCTCTATTAGATTCTCCTCAGAAAGGACATCTCTCAGGTTATGAAATAGAATATGTGCATCAGCACACATGACTAGGTCCTCGATGAATGAAAGCTTTCCATATTAGTCATTCACATTGGCTTGAGTGGTTTTCAGAGAATATGACTGAGTACTTATTAAAGTATACTTATATTTATATGAACATGTATTAAGCCCATCTAACTTTCTATTTGTTTGGTTGTTTGCAGATATATATGTAATGCCAACTTTATTCCAGATGAAAGAACCTGAAAACTAAAGAAAAAAAAATGGAAAAATATTTATATGACCTCATTAGAATATCATTCAGAACTTTTTGCATGGTACCTAACATATTCCAATTTCGTTTCAGTGCTTCAATTTTTTGAAAATAATTTTACATTTATTCAAAGAAAAATACATTTAAAGTTCTCAAGTACCCCATATAACTATATGAATATCTTATTTCTATATAAATCTCGTATAATGCATTGTTTTCAAAATTAACAATTCATTCCAACATTAAGTTCTTAAATTGATTGTTCGAGTCTAGGTGCAAGCTTATCACACCTGTACACATGGGCTTTTGGCGAATGCAAACAAGTTTAATATAAACACTAGGGGCTTCGGTCCTGACCGCTTCGCTATCCAACCCCTATACACGGATCGGCTTTCGGCCTGCCGTCCTCGTCGGATCACGGCCACCCCTTATTCTGTTGGGGAGAAATCTTTACAACGAATACAAGTAGAACAACGTTACAAAAGCCCATCATTAACACTCTAACTGCCACGCCAGTCAAAAATACCTGACACCTAACTGTACACAACGGCCACAATGAAAATTATTAAAGTGTTCGCTGCAACCGCAACGATTTTTTGTAGTTGCACACATTTTATGGTAGGTAATAAAATAACATTTAGGTATAATTTTGTTTCAATTTTTTTTCTCTTAGTGCCTTTTTGACTGACAACTAAATATTCGAAAAAGGCTTAAAACTGTCGTGACAGTTAGAGTGTTAAAATAAAATGCCACCAACCTATCTCAACTAGCAATTTTGATTGCAGATTCTGGTCTATTGAAATTGTCTCCAAAATGTGGTTAAACGGACATTTCAGTCACTGCGATTGTGACTTTAATTTGTAATGCTACTAAATATTTTCATTTGTTTGAAACGTGGATATTGGCATTCCATGCATCCCAACTCTATGGTCCCGGCAGTGGCTCCAAAGTAGAAACAGAGTCCCATTAAAAACACCCTAAAGTCGTGGTGACTTCACAGTCCTTAATACAAGGTTTCGCAACGCTCAAACCACTTCATTTGGATACTACACTGTAACCAAACTGACGGTTCTTTATAGGTGGCAAAGGCGTTCCGAAAACAATGTTTTGGGTACCGTATAGTAACAAAATTTAACCTTTAATTTAGCTACTCGGCAAACACCTCCTAGTAGAACTACAAAGTTTTTTACACAACATTTTTCTTTATATAACAATTCTAAAAGACAGCAGTCAGTTTATTAGGATTATTTAATTGCATTAGTAAGAGACGATCGGATAAGAAATTGGGTTTTGCTTGAGACGCATTTTCGGGGCTGCCGAAAAAGTTTTAAAGTCGTACAAATACTGTGCCTTTTCATTCCCCATTTTAGTGGAATACAAGTATCTTAAATTTGTCTAATACGTTCATGTCGCAGGTAAATGTCACTTCATAGAGTCATTTCTAGTAACAGATATTGGCCGAGCATTATAAATGCTACACTCAGAAAAATGTCCAGGTCAACTTTTTGTCAGGTTAACTCTGACCTTACAGAGGTGTCTGTAAGCCAGCTAGCGGTCAGAGTTAACCTATCTAAGGTCAACTCGTGCAGCTCCCAATGCCCTACTTCATCTGCTGGTGGCTTAATTTCAAAATTTCTCCGACCACAGGTCAACTCAGTTTTACTTGCCCACATGCAGGCGAACGCGCGCCTGCCCGAGGCCAATTACGCCGTATGTAGGTCGTCGAGTTAGCCTCCATTTTTCTGAGTGTACATAGGTAAGATGTTTGCTAAGAATCCCAACATTTTTTTGAAACCCATGACCATTATTCTGACCATTTCTCTCCCCCCTCTCATCACTCCCCCTCACAAAATCGGACCATTTCTCTCCCCCCTTCCCCCTTCCCCCTTCCCCCCTTCCCACCTTCCCCCCTTCCCCCCTTCCCCATTCCCCACCGCAATACAAATTAAATAGTTTTTTGCGATTTTCTCTAAAACGGCGCATCGTATCGAAAAATGTACATATGAAAACGAAATGTGTTTAAAATAGGATTTTACATAATGGGATCCTTGCTTTCCTCCTTTCCCATATAAATATAATTTTTTTAAATAATAGTTTTCTGATGTTTTAAGGAAATACTTTTTTGAAAGAACTGTTAACAGATCTTGCATTTGCTACTGCATTTTAAACATTTTAGGTATATAAATTTACAATGTGATATAATTAATGTGTCAATAAAACGATTGTGCAATAAAAGATTTATTTTTCTTTAGCTATCACCGCTGAGTTATTCTTTGTCAAGAAATTATTAGAAAAGTTGATTTTCTCGTGATTTTATTATAGTAAATATAAACAAGTGTTATCAGTTGTATGTAGCTGACGTCTTGTTTACAACGTGACAATTAATATTCCAGTGATAGAATGTAATCAAAACCTCTAAAAATAAAATCTGTAATAACAAGTTATTTTTATAAGGCGTAAACAAAGCAAAATTGTTTTCATACTAAGTAGTATTTATACTCGTAATATGTATAAAAGATCAATTCTATATCACTGCGCTGGAATTTTTCTCCGCAAAAAATCTCTAAATGAAACTCCAACTTTAAACAAGCCTACATTTCTTCATTTTTAAAGAAATTCCTACGTTAATGCTTATATAGTAAATCAGATTTTCCTTTTTTGGTGGTAGCATATTGTTTAAATGGTTTAAAATTTTAAATATGATGCATATAAATAAGTCATGATGACATCACATCACTATAGAGTATTCAATAGATTATTCGAGAAAACCCACGGTTTTATACTAATCATAACTTGGGTGAAACTTTCCAGTTGATATTGTGGCAAATTTTAACTCATAATTGTCTTAGGTAGTGAATTATGTTTAGTGCAATTTTATTTTACTTTTCGCAGTAGGTATCAATAATATTTCGCACCCTGAATTCTAGTAAGCGGAATATATCACGATTAGGTGTATCACAATTTCATCAATTGCCGATAAGTAATTTAATTTAATAGAATTTGTAATGAACCAGCAATTATCATAGTTGTATGAATTTTGCTTATTACTATGCCACGATAGAAAGATTTACGGCTATGCAGATAAAATGTCGAGTTGATTTTTTTTTTAATAATTTGAAATATTGTTGAGAGCATTTAAAATAAAGCCATTAGGCGTTTGTTTGTTGATATTCAGGTTTCTGTTGGCTATTGAATTTGCGCAGGTGTTCTTAATTGCACTGTTGAGAATTTATGTTTCGAATGTCACCACTTATTAAATTCTATTTATTAATGTCAACACTATTACATAATTTTTGTTGTGATCTTATAACATAGTTAAAACCAGGGTACGGAAAAATTCGGTTCGCGAATCGAAAATAAAATTCTTTTGCATTTGAATATTTTGCGAACCGAATTTTATAAAATAAAATTCGCGAATGATTCTTTTCACAGAGAAGCTTATTTTAACGATTTTACTTTTTCGCGAAGGAATTGAAACCGATTTTTAGTGGTTTAATTCTTTCGCGAGCAAATCGAAACCTCTTGAAAATTTACTTTTAGATTCCCGAGTGAAAAATAATCGAAAAGAATCATTGCGTTTGATTCTTTTCCCCTTTTTTTCACAGAGCTAGAATTGGAGCATTCGTTTGTCCGCTTGTTATTTATAGTTCTTATAAATTCTTCCGTCTTCCATCCCAACCACCAAACCACCATTTTACCTCCCTTCCTCTCACCCCCCTTACCCCTCGTCCACCCCTTCTCCTTGACTCCTCCTCCTTCAAACGAACGAATCGAAAAGAATGATTCACCGTATTCTGGTTAAAACCTCGTCTCGACTATACATAAATTGGATTTTCTTTTTTTTTCCATGCATTTTTGCCAAAGATATAAAAAAAGTCTGACAAATGCTGTCTCTAAGGTACATTTCAATGGCAAGCCATGAAAAGAATTTCAATTTATATCTAATCGAAACGAGGTTTAAATTAACACTCTAACTGCCACGTCAGTCAAAAGACCTGACACCTAATTGTACACAACGGCCACACTGAAAATTATTAAAGTGTTCGCTGCAACCGCTTATTTTACTTATTTATTAACGAATTTGGACAATGTCTACTTTCTAGGGAGTATTTCTGTGGTCACAAGGAAAAACCGCCTAAGTCGAAAAAGCGTGTTTTGAGTAATTTGGGTTTAAAGTTTTGATTATTTTTGTTTTTGCAAGCAAAACTGACTTAGGTAATATGGTTTTTGCTCTGCCATTCCTCATAGGGGTACAGCATGAAAACCAAATTTTGACAGAATATAGAACTGGATAAGGAGAACATAACTCGACTTAAGCGGTTTTTCCTTGTGACCACAGATTTGTTCGCCCCTGTATCTTACATCTAACCGAAGTCATTGAGATTTTTGTGAATTCTGTGAATCCTAAATTTTTGAGCTAGGAAAGGGGTTGAAGGATTAATTTGAAGGAGCTCCCACCCCCCTCCCCCACCTCCCGCGCTCTTGGAAAAATTTGATCAAGGCACTGTATATAATTGATATATATCTGCTGTATATAACAAACATATTAACCTTTTCATGCCCAAATTTTTACCTGCAGTTAAAAAACTTTTTTTTTGTCGGTTGTTGGCTTTAGATTTAAGCGGCCCACACACTAAGAGGATACACGACGCGCCATGAGGATACAATCTTGAGTTGTCGTGTATCCTCACAGTCTGTGGGCAATGAGAGAGTACAATCAATGCTTGAACGCCAAGATTGTATCGTTCCACGGCCGCCTGAACGCGTCGTGATTCACGACAATCTTGTTGGGTTGCCGCGGTAGTGTGTGCGCTCTTCCGGTGTAGACTGACCGAAAGTTAGCTAGAAACTGATGGGAATGAATGTGTGTGAGGACTTCACGATACTGTTTCGTGTTGTTTTTCCTTGAGGATCATAAGATTGTCGTGAGTCTGAGTCGAGAGAAGCATCACGCAAAATTGGAAATTTTCACTTTTGTATGAAAAACTGTTATAAACATAGAAAAAGCTACTATTGCCAGGGGCCAATCGTCAAATACTCTATATGAAGACAAACAAAACGTTTATTTAAAAAAAACCATTTGTATGGGAGATGGGGTAAGGATTGGTCCGATTGGATTTTGATGTATGGAAGAATTATGTAAAATTATATTGCAAACTCGTTTCGTCTAAGTTCTTCGATATGATGCACTGTTTTCGAGAATATAGGAAAAACGCATTTCAAGGAATGATTTAAATGAATTTTGTTTTATGAATGAGTTATGTAAAATCCTATTCTAAACACATTTTCCCTTATAAATTTTTCAATATGACTCACCGTTTTTTGAGAATATTGGAGAAAGCTATTTCGTTTGTATGTGATTGGTGGAAGGAATGGTCCAATTTTGTCCCGTTCAAGAACTTACCCTAGCCATTTAAGAGAAACGTGTAACTAAACAAAATTTCAAGTCTCTAGCTCAATCCTTTCGAAAGTGTGGTGTTCACGGACGGACAGACAGACAGACAGACAGACAGACAGACGGACGGACAGACGGACAGACGGACAGACAGACGGACGGACGGACAAACAGACGACGGACAGACAGACAGAGAGACAAACAGACAGAGGAACACACGGACGGACAGACAGATGGACGGACATGCGGAAATCAAAATCTTTTGTCATCCCTAACACCCTGGTGTAGTTCATTTTTGTATTCTAGGATTGGTTCGATGCGTTATAAACGGTATACTAAATCTGATATATTCCTATATGATATATACTATAAACGAAAAAAATAAGTTTATTAAAAAAAGGTTTTTTTCATTAACAATCGAGCCTACATTTTTATATGAAGTTAAAGTTTCCTACAGCGCGATTTCCTAAGAACAAAATTATTGCGTTGTAGGTCAACCTTGTAATTTATGTTTACCTGGAGAAAACATTTATGTTGATCCTAGTTGTAATTTTTTGTTTGGAGCACAGAAATTCTTCCGTAATAACCAAACGCATGTATGGATTTTGGGCGTGCCTATTGTGTTTATTTGCTCTTAGTTTTATTTGCTTTCAGTGCTTCAGAAATTCGTACAGGCATTGAAGGTAAAAGATTTTTTGATTCTATTTATCTTTTACTTCATATAAAATTTTGTGGAGGCAAATATAGCAAAATAGTTAAGAACCCTCGCCATTTTGACCATACTTGTATAGTATTGTTGGCTTTAAATTTGAAATTGTATGCAGACAGCAACCACAATGGACAAAAAAAAGATTACATTCTACGTATTGTAATATGAAAAGGACAAGCACAAAGAAGGAGGTGGCTTCCTTTTGTCCTTTTATTTATTTTTTCTTGAATGGTCATATTTGCACGCATACGTTTACATAAAAGATCAAGTATAGCACATCACATATCCTACTCGTAAATACTTAAGTATTGCACATTTTCATTTTGAAGATATAATCCATAAATGGGTAATGTATTTTATTGTGGTTACAAGAAAATTTGGCTGCTCTCCAAATTCCGTGCTTAAATTCAAATATGAATTTATTGGTTTAAGTCTTTTATTATATTCTCAATATTGGTTATTTTATCGTCCTTTCGTAACAACATGTTCGCAAAAGGAAAACTTTCTTCGTCTTTCTTAAAACGAAATAATTGTGGACTCTATTCAAACATTAAGGGAGCAATAAATAGAGGATAATCTGTCATAAAAGGTTCTCAGCAACGTTTTTAATAGAAAAACCTCATCATGTATTGTAATTTTGATGATTACGTTTATTATATATTATTAATATGTTTACAATACCTTTTAATGTTTCGATAAGCCAAATAGTCAACGTTTGAAACGTTCAAGCAATTAGAATTGCGCTTTTCCACTTATGGATGAAAATATAATAGGATGCAATGCAAAAACGTTTCATATATATTAGGTTTTATTGCCCTGCCATGAATATCATTATTGAAAGTACATCCTAAAAAGTTGAACAATATAAATAAAGGACAATATCAGTATAAAGAAGCTCCGTGTGTTGTGTACGGACTACAGCATTAAAAAAATGTTTTATGGTGGCGTGTTCACAGTGCACTCGTTCGTTTATGTGACTCTATCTGTATCTGAAAGATAGAATTTTTTATGATCGATAGAAAATATGCAAAAATACAAAAAAATGGAAAAACTTTTATAGAAAGCTGTTAAATTTAATAGGTTCTCCTCATATCCCTCAAACTTGCTCCGAAATATGTTCGTAGCGCTATGTCGCGTCAAACCATTTAGTGTTTGAATATATATTTGCTTGTAGTTTCGATTGCAAGTAATTTTCGTATTCAGCTCAAAAAAAAACGCAATCACAACCAATTGCATAATTTTTTATAGTTTGTGGTGTTTTTTTTTTCTTGTACGGGGTGATTGGGCGGAAATCTGCAATTCAGCAAATGTTATCAAGTGCAAAAAAAGTCAACAAGGATTTTAGAATACATAACTCAGTTTGGGTTCTAAAAGGATATTAAATTAATAATTTTAAATTTTTCATTTTATTCTAAATAATGGCTACATCAATTTTTCTATATGTATAACTCAAAACTCCAAACTCCTGCAAAAAGCTCTAGATTTGGTCTGGAGTTGGTGCAATTTCCATGGACTAAGCATCAACCCGAACAAAGCAATCATTGTACCATTCACAAAGCGGAAAAAGCTAAACTTGAAGGCTCCATCCCTTAATGATACAATGATCAGCTTCTCAACCGAAGTTAAATACCTAGGGGTTATCCTAGATCAGAAAATGACCTGGACCCCACATATAAACAAAATCAACAATAGTGCGATGCATGCATTCTGGAGTTGTAGAAAACTCTTCGGAAGGAAATGGGGTCTTAAACCAAAAATGATTCATTGGGTCTATCAATCGGTAATAAGACCCATGGTCACCTATGCTGCATTAGTGTGGTGGCCTAAAGTAGAACAAAAAACAATACAGAACAAACTCCAAAAGATTCAAAGGCTTGCGTGCCTAGGAATCACTGGAGCAATGAACACCTGTCCAACAGCGGCATTACAAGCCATATTAAACATGCCGCCGCTACATATAACAATTAAACGGGAGGCGCTATCTAGTGCCCTAAGATTATTAGCGAATGGAGCAATAACCACATCCAGTCGAACAGGACATATGAAAATACTTGATCAAATCGATGGAAGTATAACGCCATTATTACTATCCGACCGTATGCCAATTAAAACCAACGTCAACCAAACGTTTGAAGTGGTCATACCTGACCGCCAAACATGGTTGGAAGGAGGCCCAAGACTGGAGACAGGATCTCTAGTTTGGTATACGGACGGATCAAAAATGGACGGAAAAGCCGGAATCGGAATAGCAGGTCCAAAATGCAACATATCCAAAGCCCTAGGGCAATATCCATCAATCTTCCAAACGGAGGTTTATGCAATAGAACTGTCCGCCAGAGTGTGTCTATCTAAAAGACCACTAGGACAAAAGATCTATATAATATCAGATAGTCAAGCGGCCCTAAAAGCAATCAAAGGGTACATGTGCACTTCAAAGCTCGTATGGGACTGCCTGACAATTCTGAAAAAACTAGCCGAACGCAATAAGCTCACCCTAATATGGGTGCCAGGCCACGAAGGCATCGAAGGTAATGAGGCAGCAGACCTCCTGGCCAAGAAAGGTGCTGAATCTACGCATATTGGCCCAGAGCCTTTTTGCGCAATTCCGCAGAGTCTCCAAAAAATGGAGATCAATAATTGGGAGGAAAAGGAAACTGTAGCCTATTGGGAAAGCCTCCCAGGATTAAGACAATCAAAAAGATTCATCCACTACTCCAAAAAGAGAGCAAGAGAGTTTTTAAACCTCAACAAGCAGGAGCTGAGGACAATGGTGGGCCTCCTCACAGGCCACTGCCTAGTAAACTACCACCTACACAACATAGGCATAACCGCCGACAACATTTGCAGACTCTGCCTAGAGGAGGTTGAAACTGCAGAGCACATACTGTGCGAATGCGCAGCCTTGGCGCGAACAAGGATGTCCTTAATGGGAAAGGCACAAGTACTACCAGAAGACATAAAGAGGACTCCAGTCAAAACAATTCTAAGATTCACTAAGAATCTAGAAGAGGGGTGGCTAACGTAAAAATGGGGAAGTCACAATAGATCTTAAGGTCGCGGTGACAAGGGAGCGAGAAAGCACCACCCCATACACATAAAATAAATAATAATAACTCAAAACTCTGTATATAACTCTGTATATCATACTAAAATATAAAAATGAGTTGGTGTCTGTTTGTCTGTCTGTCTGTTCCTCTTTCACGCAAAAACGGCTGAACCGATTGACTTGAAATTTAGCATGAGTGTCTGTGGTACTTCTGGTTCCAACATAGGCATACGGAAAAGTAGCGCGAGGGGTGGGGGGAGTAAGGGGAGAGGGTAAACTGATTTCGAAACTTAGCTCTTCCTCTATGTTACCCTTTCGCGGGGAAACTACCGAGCCGATTGGCCTGAAGTTTAGCTCCACCATAGACCATCAAAAAAAAAAATTGAAAAAACTTAACCCGACAATGACGGGTATGCAAGCTAGTAAATATATAAAACTCAAAACGAGACGAGATTTTTCTCTATTGACGAGATGGTACGAGATTTAGATAGGGTGACCACAAGTCCCAGAATGACCGAGGCAGTTCCGGATTCAGGCAAGTTGGTCCGACGCACACTGTATTATTTCGGCGAACTAGGGGGTTTTAATTCATATCTTAAGAACGCGAGAAATTATTTTAAAAAAATATGCCAAAATTTTCGTCATTTTTTCCAAGTTTTTTTTCCCTGGTGGTGCGAGAACAAATTTTTGGGGGTGCGAGACGGTTTTTTTTGATATGTGAGATAAAGTTATAAATTTGTCTAAATTATACTTGAATTTGAGTTCCTTTACCCTATTCTAAAATTAGATACAGTTTAGGTCTGAATTTTAGGATGTATGTAGTAGACTTTCACATGTAAAAATTTTCGCCTGCGGCGTATTTTTCTACAACTTTGTGGAGGCAAATATAGCAAAATATAGGCAAATATAGTAAAATTTCTGCCTGTGAAATGTGCACTTTTTTTAGTTTTCCCCCATAGAACATGTTTTACTATCAAAAAATTGAAAATCCTCTTTTCAAAACGAAAAAAATAATTTACTTATATAATAGTAAATTGTCCTAAAAGAAAAATTTTTGCCCACTCAAATGATACCCTCCTTCTTGCCAGTAAACCCCATTTCTTGTTATATTCTGAACAGTTGGAAAAATTTTAACGCGGTTTACACCATTAGGTAAACTGTCCCCCAAGGAATGCTTTCCCTATTCAAAATATACCCTCTTCCCTGCCAGTAAACCCCTCACCTTTCATCTCCTGAACCGTTGAAGCAATTTTAACGCGGTTTGCACCATAAGGTAAACTGTCCCCCAAGGAATGCTTTCCCTATCCAAAATATACCCTCTTCCCTGCCAGTAAACCCCTCTCCTGCTATCTCCTGAACCGTTGAAGCAATTTTAATGCGGTTTGTACTATTAGGTAAATAGCCAAAAATTACCAATACTTTCCCTCAAAACAGAAATGCTCCTCTCGGATCAAAATGATCTCTCGCTCTCTCCCTAAGACCAAAATTGACCTTACTTCAAAAAAAAAAAAAAATCGAACGGACTTCATGTTTCTGTCCGCGCATCCATCACCAATCAATTTCGATCAAATATTACATTGCTTATGAATTTTCTGTACAAACTAGAATTAAAGCCCGTCATATGACGGATGACTGCAATATTAGTAGGAATTCCGTAAGGTCAGAGGCAACTTTCGATTCGGCGACTTTTCAAGTTGATCGCTTCACGTAAGGTGATGAAAAGTCGTCCAAACGAAAGTTGCCTGTGACCTTACGGAATTCTCACCAAGACTGCAAGCCAAGATTCTTATGTTTTTGACTATTTTTTATTTAAATATATTATGCTTTTATATAATGGTTCTCTTTTCGTTTTTTTTCAGAATTTAAACGCTTCTTCACTTTTGGGTAAGTTTCATTAAAACAATTGTTAATAAATACAGGCATTTTATGGCGGCCATTTTTTATGACTACATATTAAAACATATTAAAAAAGTTGTGTATTTTTTTAATTTTTTGAAGACTTAATGAATTTTCAACAAAAATAAAGTTATCTTTCACAATGGGTCATTTCTGGCCTATGTGTGCCTTTTTTTGGCAGCCACTCCAACCTAACCTTCACTTTGAACAATGCATTCCTTCACCTGCGGCGCATTTTATTTAAGTTTTCGTCTAGAAGAAGTAAATATTTAGCTGGCGAACTGTGTGGGATTGTGAGGTTTCATGCGCTGATTTGAATTTAGGCAGAGAAAAACGTCATAAAGGTAATCCTACTAGAACACGGTAGATAAATTCATGGAAAATGACGTTTTGTAAAAAACCGAATTATATGAGACGCAGAGCAACTGCAAAAAGGTGGATTAGGTTCCGAAAAATTCTGGAGTGGGGTTTGTACCCAAGTTTTAAAAATTCTATCGAGGGGCAGGACGAAGTGGGGTTTGTAATCTTAAGAATGTACCAGAAAAAAATTCGAATTACTTTTAGATTTACTGATGTTACGTTACGTTCCAAAAATTAAAAAATAGGAAATGATTGTTAAGAAGGGAGTAGAGGACAAAAATAATGATTGAAATTCATAAAAAAATTAGATAGATTATTTTTTTTTCTGTTGGGTTATATTATTTTATCAAAAGTGTTGCTTAGGAGAAAGGGGTTAATGGAAGTGACAATTCCGATCAAGTATCTTGACGATGGGTAGGAAATTGGAAGCGGGACTTGGGTGATTGACTCCATGGTTGGCGACATAAGATTAAACCAATTTGTATTGAATGGGATAGCTGGATCAAAAATGGAAAATGAAACAAAAAAAAACACTAAAATATACTTTTTCTCGTCTTTGGTACCCATTCTTCAGAACATGTCCCATTTACTTAATCAAATCATCCCTTTACTATGTATACACTCATACCGCATACACAAAAGCATAAGAAAGAAGCATAATAAAAATAGAAGAAGACACTGAGGATGAAAAAAAAACAATATTGGCATAGAAAATGTCTCCGATTCGTTGTTCGTTTGCTTTCTATGTGACTTTTGCTAATGTAATTGTATTTCTACAAGAAATTGCTGATTTTATTTTCTATTTGTTATTATACTTTTCGTTTTTTTTAAATTTATGTTTATTATCGTAAAAGGGTAGACAACGTCGTGGACGATACAATAACAAAAAAAAAATTCCGATATCAAATATGAAAAGATATAAAACCTACACTTCGACACTTTATGGTTAACATGTTTTTATTCAGTTGATTTGATTTCTTAAGTTTGTAAAGCAATTTGCCATATTGGAAACATAAATTTAATATTATTTTTGTTTTTTATATCGTCTGAAGTAAAATGCTTTCTTATTTTATAAGAAGGTTTTCCGAAACAGTAAGAAATTTTAAAGAAAAGCAGTCAAAATAGTTTTTGCCATATTAAGAAAATAGTTTTATAAATATTAAAATTTTTTTATTGTTAATAACTAAAATAAATTCGTGGATAGTTAAATTTCAATAATAAAGAAATCTAGTAAAACTATTTTGTTTGGTGCCTTTATAGATTTTCATATTGAGACTAGAATTTGGACCTGTCGTTCCTTGGTTCAAGTTTTTCTAGTAATAATCATTCAGAAATATGGAAAAATTTCAGTGCTTTTTTTTCGTTGCAACCGTTACACAACAGACATTGTAATAGCAGTCTAGATTGATGGTGTCGGCAGTACCAAGCAGTTACTCTTACAACTCAGTCAACTGAGTTCCATTCTTTTGAAGCACAGTCGAAAACCATTCGCATTTTCAATAGAAAATGCACAACAGAAAAAATTGAGTGAACTTGAAATTGTAGAACGTCTTAAATTAAAAGGAAAATGATTTTTTTTAGATTTTAATAAATACGTCTTATTTTATTCACAATTTTTAAAAGCTTTTATTTAGCTTGCCTTCGTGTCTGTTTGTCTGTTAGTCTGTCAGGGTCAAAACTTGCAATCTAATTTTGACCCACTTCCACGCACCCGATTGACTTTAAATTTTGCACACATATGTACGTAAGTCCGATGACAATATAATATTTTCTCTACTCCGTCCTTTCTGAAGAACAAGAGAAGGTTCTGTAAGCATAACGCGATTATCATTTTCGCCAAATTTTCCGGGAAAAAATCTATTCTGGAGGTTTTTGGGGTCGTTGAATCCGATTCTGGCATCAAGAAATCTGTAAGGACAGGTCCTGAAAGGATAACTTAATTATCCTTTTTCCCAAATTTTTCGAGCAAACATCTATGCTTTGGGTTTTTGGGATTCTGGCATTAAAAGTCCGCAAGGATAACAGAAAATCCTGCAAGTATTACGTGATTATCATTTTCCTCAAATTTTCATAAAAAAAATCTCATTTGGCAGTTTTTGGGTCGCCGAATTTGATTTTGACATTAAAAAGTCTGTATGGTTAATGGAAGGTCATTTTCCTCAAATTTTCCGGGAAAAAATCTCATTTGGCAGTTTTTGGGTCGCCGAATTTGATTTTGACATTAAAAAGTCTGTATGGTTAATGGAAGGTCATTTTCCTCAAATTTTCCGGGAAAAAATCTCATCTGGGGATTTTTGGGGTAGCTGAATCCGATTCTGCAATTAAGAAGCCTGTAAGGATAACGGAAAGTCCAGTTAGGATAATGTGATTATGCTTTTCATTTTGGATTTTTAGTGAAAAAATGACTTAAAGGGGTAAAATAGGGATAAAATTGAAAATGACTTAAAGGGATAAAAAAAAAGCTTTTATTTAAAAAAATGCACTGAAAAGAAAAATATGATTTTTTGGGCACTATATGTGTCAGAAATAAAAGCGAGATAAAACATAAAAAATAAAAAATAAGATAAAATAAATATTTATCTTCTATTAAGATTTCTTGGCTTATAGGTCTTCAAAAAAAAAAAAAAATAACAAATGTGCCAGAAACAGACTCCTAATGGGGTTCCAGGGAAAACATGTCTGACCTGTTGAGGGGAATTTGGATGTGAAAACATCTATAATATAACATTTGTTATATTATTTTTTTTTGAAGACCTATAAGCTAAGAAATTCCAATAGAATTTAATGCTAGAAGGTCACGTAAAAATCATGAATCAGAAATGATTCAATGGTTAAACACAAAATAAATATTTATCTTGCTTTGGTTGCTGATACATAGCGCACAACAATTTTTTTTTCCTTTTTAGTGCATTTTTTTTAAATAGAGGCTTTTTTAAAAAAAAAATTTTTTTTAATATTATTTTTAAGGCAAAGGCAAACAATTTTATTGTGGGTCATACTTCATCTGAAACTGAAAGTTGATGTTAACTACAATATTATCGAGACAATAGTATATTACGTGAAAGTCATGAATCAAAAAATACAACATTGATTCATGGCCGAAAGTCAACGATTGCACGAGTGTGAAGTTAGCTGCACGAGCGAAGCGAGGCGAAGCCCCCTGACTTCAGCAGAAGTAAATATTTGAAAGAAACAAAACAACTATATTCTATAAATTCGTTTTATTACTAAGAAATGTTGGTCAAAACAGATTTTAATTTTTAAATTTCTCTCTGAAATAAAAAACCAACATAACAAAAAATGGAAATCGGCAATGCCATTGAATATGTACAAATATAGAAGAATAATGATTAGTTTTCACCTTGGGCCGATGGTGGCGATAGTGAGGCTAATAATCGTTCTTTCTCTCTCATTTTTATGTAATATTGTAGCTTTTAGTTTAGATTCAAATTGAGAATTTCCTCACAAATATCCCAGACCAAAAAGCACGCACACATTTAAGAAGCAAAGCGGTGTTGCGTTGATTCTTATGGTGTCATACGAGGAATGAACTGAACACGTACAGCACACAATGATAAACCGCGATCATTGCGATTACAAATTTCCCATTGTGCTTAAAGTTTTAGGGTATTTTAGTTAATACACATACCTAAGCTTTAAGTTTGGGGGATTTTTATTTAATACTTGAACCGCAGACACTATCGCCACCATCGGCCCAAGGTGAAAACTAATCATTATTCTTCTATATTTGTACATATTCAATGGCAATGCTCAACTAAATCACACTTCGCTCGTGCAGCTAACTTCACACTCGTTCAATTTTATTTACAAATTTTAGGTTAGAAGCATATATGGCTGTACTGCTTACTCTAGTGTTTTCTGCCTATGAAGTTTGTCTTCTGTATTCTGTGGTATGAGAAACACGTCGCGAAAACTCACTTTCGGTCACCTAATCGTACTTTCGCCTCTAGGGCCGAAAACGCCCTCATGTGTTATGAAAAAAATATTGAGACCACCTTACCCTAAGAGATATGTACTTGTAGTAAACAACGTTCGGACAAATTGTGAAAAAGTTTTCGACTGTCAGAAAACTTTTACGTAGGCACATTCCTTTTCATGCGGGATCTACACAAAATTAAACCACATGAAACGTAATCGTTGAATTATGCTTCTGTTATTGTATGTTCGTGGTTTTTAAAAATTGCTTCATTTAAGAAATTTTTGGGAGGGGGACCAAGTCTCTTAAGATATCAAGTCTCCCTATTCTCCCCTATATAAATTGCCAAAAGATACGTTTGTTCATGCCTAGCAGGTAGGCATAACCCATTAATCACATAAATAATGCAATTGCGCGTAGTTTTACTATCTATTCAGAAAGGTTACATGAGGACTTGCGTACATTTACTCATATGTAATTTCTTTGAAGTTGCATATAATTTTAATTATGCTGTTTCATAATAAACACCGATAATGTGAACGATGACAGGCTTCACAAATTGACCTACGCGCACCTGTAAATTTGACCCATTATCTTGAATAATTTGTTAAATGGCTTTGCTGTCATTGTGCTATCCCAGTTAAATTCTGACTAAATTGCTTTAAGCGAATTTTCACAATACGCTATTGGAAACGGCACTCGCTAGATTTCGAAATATTAATCAGCCTAAAAGCAAATATGCTAAACATTGATCGATCAATTGCATAGTGCACCAAAGCGATCAGGGAAATAAATCAACATAAATATGGTGATGGTGATCACTTAAAGGCCCATCCTCATTATCGTTGATCGTAAATCCATCACATGCAAATGCCAAACCTAAACAATGGAGGGCATAACCTCAGATATAAACATAAACATATGTATGTACGCGATAAATGCAAATATCAAATAAGCAAGAAAATGCGCTTTTCCTAACCGAAAACGAAAAACAAAAAAAAAATGAACGAACGATTGGATCCCGTCAAATGATCACATCGTAAGTCGTAACATAAGAAATCGCAGCCATGCCTTGCGAGATAAACAACGATCAGTGTCACATTTGCATTTTAAGACGATCATCCTATCACTGAACTGAGCCATTTATTCTTTGGTCATCAAAGTAAATTACATTTAGCGGACCTGGTGAGACAAGAGAGGGAAGAAATTAGATATATGTTTGTATTTATTTATTTATACTCGTCAACGTAGAAGGGACCGTGCCATTACAATTCGAATTGAACGAATCCCGCTGCACTGACTTGGGGTGATCAATTCAACAATTCTTCTATACCATCTTCTCTGGTCAAATATACATTTTGTGGTTGAACTGGCTGTTGTTAGACTACAAGTATAGGTACAAAGAAATTCCTAATGAAATGAGCAGAAATACGACAAGACTGACCGCAAAATGCATACTGTGTGCAGTACATAAATACAAGATTGGATAAAAATGCCCGCAAATTTCCGCACCTTTGCCACCTTAGGCGCTGTTAATCCATCGTTTTTAGAATTCTGCAGAGACATATCTTGGCAATTCGTTTTCATGATCGCGCCGTTGCGATCACTTGCCAAGGTAATTATGCAAAGTAGCTGTTTGTACATTTGAACAATTTTGTTTATTTGGCGCATGTTAGGCACATCACCTAATGTTTTACGGCTTCTTAAACAATCTTTAAAGTGAATCTTGAGGCATTTGTTTGCTGTGTCAATGTTGTAACAAAACGATCTTCTAAAAGGTGCAAAACATCACTTTTTTTTCATTCTGTAAGAATATTTAGTTCAATGCTAGACACACCACAGGCGTTGCTTTCAAATAAAAGTTTTGTAATCTAATATTTTCTAAGTGCTAGCAATTTTGATAGATTTGACATATAAATAGTTTTTTTTTTTTATACTCTATATGATACACCATATAGGAGTATATTAGATTTAGTATACCATTTGTAACGCATCGAACCAATCATCGGACACAAAAATGAACTACACCAGAGTGTTTGGGATGACAACATATTTTTTTCCGCATGTCCATCCATCTGTCCATCAGTCTGTTCGTCTGTGAACACCATTCCTTCCGAAAGGATTGAATTAGAGACTTGAAATTTTGTAAATTGTTCGCTGAAATTGTTCGCTCTATCGAACAACTTTTTTGTACTTTCATTTTACCCACACAGAGTGAAAATAAACGAATAATTTGGTTTGCATTTCGTTATTGCGAGGCCTGCCCACATTATCTTCGACCACGAACTGGCAAAACTTCGACTTATCGAGGTTTAGTTTCGAATCATCGAGGTAAAATAGGGAGGTTCAATGGGATTGAAAAATCACGGGCAGGGAAGTTCAAGAGGATTAAAAAATCGTCGAGCTATCGAGGAATTCGAGATACTGAGGTTCGACCTATCGAGGTTCTACTGCATATATAAAAGTAAGTGGCTTTAATCCGGAATTGCAAGCGGTTTCAAGAGGTAATCATAAAATACTGTATATTCTGAATCTTCAAATAGTAAAGATTTAGTCTCATCAAAATATTCCTGCAGAAAATTTTTGGGTCTGATAGAATGGAATTTTAATGTACGGGAGATTTATGCAGAATTACATTGTGAACACTTTTTCTCAATTTTTTTTGATACTCCGAAGCGTGTTAGAGAAATTCACGAAATAGGGAATAATATAGAAACTAACCCTTGGAGCACAATGAACGCAACCAAGCCTCATGCCTGGAGCCCAATGAACGCAACGCGAACGCAGAAACTGTCACTTACAAGACAAGTTTGTTCCATAGAAATCATTTGAAGTGAGCACAGTGAACGCATTGAACGCACCTACAACGCAAAAGTTTGCAAGCTTCTAACTTTGCCGCAGAATTCTGCGTTGACAGTTCATAAAGTGAGGTTGGGGAAATGTCGTTCGAGGAAAAATTGATAGCCTTACTGCAATAACATACAAATAACAAAGATAAAGACCAACAAAGCAAATTATCGCTTCAAAATTATCCATTTTTTATATATTTTTCTACTTTAGTTCACTTTTAATTTTTCTGTGTTTGTTTCGCAACGCAACAAACGACGCTTCTATTGTGCTCAACCGCTCTTGAACTGCGTTGCGTGACAGTTCGAAGGGTCCTTAGTTGTGGCTTGGTTGCGTTGATTGTGCTCCAAGGGTAAAGCTACTCGAAAATTCGAGTACTAATTTCATTAGAAACTTGAAATTTAGCAAAGATCCGTTTTTTGAACCTTGCCTGAACATGAAAAAAAAATGTTTCAGTGCTTCCCACACTCCTATACAAATGGAAAATTTTTTTCTTGATATTTTCTCGAAAATGGTTCATTTTTTCAAAAAAAAAAAAAAATAGTTGAGGCAAAAAGTCTTTTGAATGTGATTTCACACAACTTTTCCACACATCAAACTCCAATTAGAGTTAATTTTTAACAGATTTTTAATTATAAATTCGATTGTATGTTTTTAAATCGCGTTTCATGGACGATAACAGATTTCGACTACAAAAAGTCCCGTGTAAATCGAAAGAGGCTTTCTGGTAGAACTCAATCTTCCAAATTGTTGTTACATACACAAACATACACACACATGTTGTAAATTCGACGAATTGAGTCGATTAATCGAATCCTTATGAATTAAAGATTAAACTTAATTTTTTTTCTGTTCTATTCTATATAAAAAAAATATTTCAATTTCATAGGCAATCACAATCAAATTATATTCCTGCTGTGAAGGAAGTACCTAAAGTTGAACAATTTTCTAACATATTTATTTGGCACACATATGTCTACAGCATAAAAATATGATTTTGCATTCCTTTCGAGTATAAACTAAACTCGAGTAGATGCAGACAAGCCTGGCGCATCAAAAACTCGGAAAAATATTTCAACTCCCAAAATCGAACTGAAGTTAGCTTTCCGTTTTTGCTATTTGGAACTCATCACTAAACGTTGGCAAATATTTTAAATTTCTATCCACATATTTTATTATTCATAACTTTACGGGTGACTTGGCAACCTCAATAAGTTGAGCCCTTAACTCATTTAATGCGATTTCTAGTTTTATTCATCTTGTGAAAGGCATGGGAATCGCTTCAAGGAAAATCATTTTTAAGGTTTTCAAAACAACAACCTCAAAAGTCGTACTGGAATAAAGGAGTCGAGATACTTGAAAACACCTTAGAAGATAGGATAGGAGTTCCTTGTGTATATCGAATCGCCATTAACCCTTTTTTTATTTGATAAAATGATCCAAGAATTTCTACGAAAGCAAACTATTTTTTCTAATCAAAAAGATAACCCTTTTGGTTGAAAATCATGTTTAGATGCACGTGAAAAATTTCACCAAAGTTGCGGTCTTTTTTACAGAGTTGAGATTCAGCTACCTGAACTAAAATTGCAAAAATCAAAAGGGTTGAGTTTTGAGTAATAATTCAATGTTTTCCTCATCCCCTCGTCAAGATCATGTAAAAATGATATTTTCCTAAATGAAACTAATGCAGCTTGAATATAGCTGGAAGATCACATTTTACGCTAATATTAATTTTTGCATAACCTTTTCAAATATGCATGCGTTTCAGTTGTTTTAAGCGGTAATGATGCGTAAACATTTGTTTTCTGATGCGTATTATTATCTAAAACTATTGTTTGATTTCGTCTGTATACCTAGATTTTTCTAGCAGTGGATTTATTTTTTTACGAGTGCATTCAGGTAGGAATTATGTTGATATTGGATATTATATAGAAATTTTTGTAATATTCTTTAGGATAATTTTTTGATCTGGAAGACCTAAGCGCCACAAGCGTCGCAGATCTACTCCGCTTCATCAGAAGCTCCAAATGGTTCGAGGTATTGGGAAATGGATCGTTAAGATTCGCGTGGTATCACAATTCATTGTTCATTTTTCATTTCTGGCCTACCTAACTGACCAATGTTGGAATTTTTGTACAGTGTCCAAATGTACCACGCAATTTTCCTTTATAAAGTTTAAGAATATTTGTGGGAACATTTAGAATTATGGACCTTATGGTACAAAAAGGACCATTTTCACAGGAAAAAATCTTGGATTTCCAGTCAAAATTCCATAAATCGTACCTTCGGTACTTGGTACAAGATGATTGGAAATCCAATTGGTTTTCCAACCAATTTGGTCAATTGGGTAAGTGTGCCTTTTTGGCAGCCACTCCAACCTAACCTAACCTAACCTGGGGATAATTTTTTTTAAAAAAGTTTTTTTTTAAATGGACCAAAATAAAAGAAAAATATTTTTTTGGGCGCTGTGTATCAGAATTAAAAGCGAGATAAATATTTATTTTATTTATTTATTTAACCTCTGTATACCTTTTAGCGATCCCAAAAACCACCAGATGAAATTTTTATCCGAAAAATTTGAGGAAAATGGTAATCACGTTATCCTATCAGGACCTTCCGCCATCCCGACGAAGTTCTTAACGTCGAGATTGGATTCAGAGACCCCAGAAATCCCGTAAAATTTGAGGAATAGGATAATCAAGTTATCCTAACAGGATTTTCGTTATCCTTACATACTTCTTAACGTCAGGATCTGATTCAGAGACCCCAAAAAGCCCCAGGTGAGATTTTTTTCCTGGAAAATTTGAAGGATAATCACGTCATCTTTACAGTTCCTTCCGTATTGTCTTTCCTTTCGTATTGTCATCGGAGTTACGTACGTGTGCGAAAGATCAAGTCAATCAGATGAGTGGAAGCTGGTCAAAATTAGATTACAAGATTTGACCCTGACAGATAAACAAACAGACAGACGCATTAGGGTCCCTATCCTAACACAGAAAAAATCTAGCGTCGAGAAAAAGGTACCATTCTTATTCTAGCTGGTAATCACATGGGTTTTGCGATTTTAAAAGTTATTGCCACAACATACGAGTGACAACATAGCCCAAAAACCAGCTTTAAACCCACAAAAAAATCCCTCAATCGCTCAATCGGATCATTAAAAAAAATACGACAATTGTTTCGTAAAAAATTATCTCTAATATTCATGCAAAACTTCCCAGATTAATCCGTTCGGTACATGTTTTTTTCTATGGGGGTTAAAATACTCTCTATACAAATTAATGATGTTTAAGCTATCAGTATTCATTAAAAAAAATTAAAAATTTTTAATTTTCCACAAATACGTTCACTGTAGTCCAGATTTTTACTCAACTAATCAAAATTGACTCACAAATGCACTTAAAGGTGCACTGAATGAGAATAGAGTGTTTGAAAATAAATAAATAAAAGGTGTTTTTTTTAGACGTGTGGTTTTCAATCTGACACTACTTTTTTCGGACAGTTGTCACTTGATTTATGCTCAGTTTGGTTTGCCATTTCGTCAAACGACCATCAAGCGCGTCGCACGTTCGGTGAATGGGCCCAAAACGAGATGGCCACCGATCCCGATTTTCACAAGAAAATTTTGTTCAGCGATGAAGTTCACTTTTGGTTGAATGGCTATGTCAATAAGCAAAATTGTCGCATTTGGAGGGATGGTAATCCACAAGCTATTCTTCAGACGCCGTTACATCCTCAAAAAGTCACTGTTTGGTGTGCTCTATGGGCAGAGGGAATCATTGGTCCATATTTCTTCAAAAATGAAGCCGGCCATAATGTTACAGTCAATGGGGAACGCTATAGAGCCATGATTAATGACTTTTTCGTGCCTGATTTGGAGGATGTTGATGTGGACGACCTTTGGTTCCAACAAGACGGCGCTACATGCCATACAGCCAACGAAACAATCAATTTATTGAAGGAAACTTTTGGTGAGCGCATTATCTCGCGTCGTGGGCCTGTGGCGTGGCCTCCAAGATCGTGCGATTTAACACCGCTGGACTGTTTTTTGTGGGGTTATGTAGATTACGCAGATAAGCCCGAGACGATTGACGCCTTGGAAGAGAATATTCGGCGCGTTATTGCTGACATACGGCCCCAATTGCTGCAAAAAGTGGTCGAAAATCGAATAAAAATCGCTAGAATCTCTGTATAACACTAGTAGAGTAAATTTTTACACACAAAAATTCTTTCCTTGTCAAGTGCAATCGAATATTTAAAACTGGAAAAAAGCGTATATATATTATTTGTTTCAGGACTTGAAAACGGGCTAAAGCTTTTTAAAAGCTTTCATCTGTGACACAAACCTAAGGATAATCAAATTTTTGAATAGATTCTATTGGTTCACAGATGTCACTGTCAGGATTTCTTTTTTGTGGTAAGGCAGTTTCATGAGTAAGAAGAAAAAATTACATTTTACTCAGAATTGAGTGTCTCCTGAAATGGTGTTTCACTTGGCTATCCTGGTGAAGGTGAATTTTCTCAATAAATAAAAGGTCCACCAGAATTTAAGGAAATTTCCATTTAATTTGTTTTTACAAAACAATTAATTGTCATTTATTCAGACTTAATCTTCTGTTCGACAAAATTAATTTAATTTGTAGGATGAGTTGCAGAAAAGGACTTTCGCAATCCCGCAAAATGGGGTCGACGTTAAACGAAGATTGCAGCGAAATGTCAGTAATACAAGAATTAATGGAGACTTTGTCGATATGGTGTTTAGTCCTATTTGAATGTATATGGAATATATTTGGCATTTCGCAAGTCATTCCATTCGCTCGCTCGGTTAAAACGATTTAAGTTGAACTTCTATACGATTGAATCAATTCAAGGATTAGAGGCCAGGTACTTTGAAAATCGCAATGGTATTGCTTTTGTTGTTTGGTTTTGTTGTCGATAATCCAACAATGCCAGCAGGACGCCTAGTCGGATGATTCAATTTGTGTATTTTGTCGTTTTATTGACTCAAAACCCTGAATCTTAAATGAGTTTCAGTCCGATGGGTTTGGGTGTGTCGTCACTCAAGACAAGACTATATTCATTAAATACTCGTACGGAAGGAAAAGACATTGGGCTTCTGTTAAATTGTTGGAAAGTATCCGATTCTTGTCAATATATTTGTATGATAATATCTTATTTCTGTTGCTAGTTTGGATTATTTACTCTTTAGATATATTCGAGAATTTAATAAGAAACCTTTGAAAGGGAAACTGAAACAAAAATTAAAATCATTGCTCTATGGGAGACCTTCGAACCTTAATATCTAACAGAAAATAGTTTTAGAAACATCGAGCGTAATACCAAAAGGGATTTTTTTTGTATTCTTAATCCACATTACTGAATCTGCAACGACGACAGCTCTCATATCTAATTACCTACAAAATTTGATGAAATTGTAGCTCGTTGGAAATGCAATGAAAGCAGTGTTGTGCCGCGTAGTCTACGTGGTGTAGACTACACCATTGTCTACGCGTAGACTATTACTGTAGACAATGGTCTATTCTCTATGCGTAGACAATGTAGACAATCAATAAAATAAAGGATAGCTGATTTAGTTTTAAAATCTCATTTTCTTCAATTAATTTTAACATAAAGCACAATTTCCAGGAAGCAATCGCCAAATGCTGTAATGGAGAACTTCGGAGCAAACTTTAGTGGCAATTCTAATTCTTTTCATGCAATCTAAGCGGCTTTTTTTTAATTTTTGCAATTGAAATCACATTGAATTCTAAAATCTTTTTGCTTTACACATTTTTCAATATAACGAACCGTTTATTTAAAAAACTTATTCATTTGTATGGGGTGGCTTTGCTCATTTAAGAATATCTGTTTAATTTGTTCGAAAAACACGTTTGTTTCTAGTCTTTAGCTTAATTCCGGTGGGAGTTGTGGTATTTACAGATAGACGGAAATCTATACGGAAGTAATTCAAATCAAATAATATATGTTCAAATCAAATAATATATAGACCTATCAAAGGTCAGTCGATTTCGGCTTTGACAATATATGACTTACTAATGACTTTGTTTTGACAGATATGAGAAAGTCTACATTGTCTACGCAAAGTCGACATTGTCTACGCCAATGTCTACATTGTCTACCCCAAATCGATTGTCTACGCTATTGTCTACACTAAAGTGTAGACAATTAAAGTCTACGCGTAGAGGAACAACACTGAATGAAAGTATCTTTAAATTCTGATTTCAAGATATTTCTTACTTGGAAAAGAGTCATTGACAGAACAATTTAATTTATCTAACCCCATTCCTTCTGTTTATGAAGCACGAAAAACTCTTGGAAACATTTGAATTTAGAGGTCAAAATAAGAAAAAAATTGCTAATAGAAAGATCCAATTTTTTAAAATTGAAAAACATGTGTCCAAGTTTTGAGCTCTATTAAAAACATTTCTCTTAAGCCCGGTTTAGACACGGCAAGTAACTCGCGGCAAGTAGACGTAAATACACGAGATTTGAGCTAGTGTGCGACGCTCGCATATGTGTGAGAATACTTGCCGCTCTCTCGAAAATAATAGAAAGCCATTCTATTTTTGTGGCAAGTAAAAACCAATACAAGAACATGGAACCGTGTACACAAGAGGTGGTTTTATGTGTGTGTGACTCAGTTCATTTTATATTTGCTGCTTTGCCAGAAAACGTCGTAACATTTTAAGGAAAAAACGACATGGATATAAAAAACTCGTCGGCAACAAACAGTTTTAGTTCAAAATTCGCAAATTTTTCTACAAAAAAGAGTCGTAATATTTTTTCTCACAAAATTTTAGGTTATGTTTTCCTTCGGCTTTCATTCTACTTTAAATGATTTACTTGAAACGTGTAAACGAAGCAAACTACTTGCCTCTCTTTACTTGCCGCGAGTTACTTGAAGTGTATAAACCTGGCTTTAATGAGCTTCGGCCTCGGCCCCTTCGGACAAGCTTCGGCTCGCTTCGGCCAAGCTTTGGTCAAGCTTCGGCCAAGCTCCGGCTACCTTCGACACAGTTTCGGACAATCTTCGGCGAAAATTAGGTCGAAGGTTTGGCCGAAGCCGAAGATGCAAGTGAACTGTCAAATATCAATGTAATAAAAATAAAAATTTGGCGTATTTTTTTTTTCTAAAACTCAAGTTTCCCAAAAATTTGGATCTCAAAATATTTTCAAATATTTGGCCGGAAAATTTTTCACGGTAAGATTTCGTCTCGATTAAAATGACAATACAGTACAGACAGATTTTTTTCCAATAAATTAGAAATGCCTTGGAAAATGCTGTCTCCACGAGACATTTTTTTGGCGAAATTTATGATATCTAAAAAAATAGAGAAATTCCAGAAAAATAGAGGAAATCTACTTCCTAATAAGTTTTACACATTAATTTTTTCGTAAGATGGTGAAAGTTGTATTGCAATTGAATTTCTTAATTTTCCAAAACAGCTGGTTTCAAAAATTTCTAAAAGTGTGTTGTAGGAAAGCCATTAAAGTACAAGTTTTCCGTCTCCATTTTATTAATTATGACAATTTTTAAGATATCAAAATGTTAACAAAATTTTCTTTTATTATTGATGGGAATTGTTTGTGCTTCAGTTTTGTAAATTTTCAATTATTTCTATTTTTTTTAACCACAAAAAAATTATTTTAAAAGGACCGCAATTGCTTTTCTTCACGGTAAACATTCATCTCAGCTTTTATGCAAATTTTCACCTTCGGTTTCGGCTTCAGCCGAAGGTTAAGAAAAATGCCCAACAATAAGAAAAAGGCCGAAGCTTAAGAAAAAGACCGAAAGTTAAGAAAAGACCGAAAGTTAAGAAAAAGTCCGAAGTTTGAGAAAAAGGCCGAATGTTAAGAAAAAGCCTGAAGTTTAAGAAAAAGACCGAAGTTTAAGAAAAAAGTCGAAGTTTAAGAAAAAGACCGAAAGTTAAGAAAAAGTCTGAAGTTTAAGAAAAAAGGCTGAAGGTTAAGAAAAAGCCTGAAGTTTGAGGAAAATGCCGAAGGTTAAGAAGAAGGACGAAGGTTAAGAAAAACGACAAAGTTTAAGAAAAAGACCGAACATAAAGAAAAAGGCCGAAGTTTAAGAAAAGGCCGAAGTTTAAGAAAAGGCTGAAGTTTCGAAGAAAAGGCCGAACGTTGAGAAAAGACCGAAGTTTAAGAAAAAGGTCGAAGTTTCGAAGAAAAGGCCGAACGTTGAGTAAGGACCGAAGGTTAAGAAAAAGGACGAAGTTTAAGAAAAAGGTCGAAGTTTAAGAAAAAGGCCGAAATTTAAGAAGAAATCGGAAGTTTAAGGAAAAGGCCGAAGTTTAAGAAAAATACCAAAAACGTCAGTCTACTCAGTCATGATTCGGAAGGACTTCATAAAAGAATACACTATTGTGAATTTCGCTAAACCCTAGACAAGCAATTCAAGACACAAATTATCTCTAAGATTCCACCCATACTTTGATAAACTCCGAAAACGAGAACAGTTTTCCCAGTCGAGGACTTCTGCTAGTCTCGCTTAGATGGCACCACCAACGAACCGTTTCGCATTTGAAAAACATAATAAAAAAATTGGGCGGAGTTGTCGCTTTCCCATCGTCACTGTGAAAAGCGATAGGATGTGGCCAACAAGTCGCTGGCTGCTACTTAGAAAAGTGTCAGGGCGTTGACAACGCGATTGTTGGCCATGAGCGCCCCGCAGAAATGCATCGAAGCAGCGACCAAGAGTACATCCGAGGCTGCAGCCAAAACCCATTATCACCAATTTTATTTTCATCGTCATTGCCGGCTTTTTTGTTGCTGTTGTTGTTGTTGTTGTAGGATTTTCCCTTTCACTTGTAGCTGCTATACATATTCCTGCCATCATACGGTTCTCTGGGCGATTGTCTGATAGTCAGGAACCCTTGATTGTTGTTGCCCATACGTTAGAGATGACGGAGTTCAGTTTCCATCGAGTGTCGTGCCGTGTTTCACTCCTGCTCTCACCAATTTTCCTTAAGAATTTCTTCTCAAGCCGAACATTGAATCTATGAAGCGTTAAAGTGCAGCTAAAAACTGACTTCTTACCGTGGAAGGCATAATTTCAAACAGTGCGCCAAATTCTATACTCGTATGGGAGTATTTTGCAAGCATTCATCGAACATAGCGTATGCATTTTTTCAAAACGACGTCGCGACTGAAGACTTTTGTGTGTGAAGTGCAATCAAAGACCGAAACGATTTTTCCGCTTTTTCTGTAATTGTAAAATGCATAAATGGGGAGAGCAGCAGCAGTAGCAGAAAAAAAATGGCAAGTAAGGAAACGGTGCAGAAAAAAGAATAATTGAAAATGGGAAAATGTTGAAAAATAGCACGAAATGAGGGAAAAAAATCGAAATATGGTTGGCTGACAGAAGCATTTGGCACATCACGCCGCAATGGGCAAGTATACGAGTCTTTTGCCCAAAAAGGGGTGGTTATGGTGGTGGTAACGGTTGGATCGGCCGCATCATGTCGCGATGATTGTACAATGGCAGCCCAAGAATACACAGCACACACAAGCTAAGAATTACCCGACGTGGTGGTTTTTTTTTCTTGTTTTTATGTTTTGGAGGGTGACAAGGACGCCGAGACGTGATGTTCACCGTAGAAGATTGACGCGCAGGCGTCACAAATAGGCGGAGTATTTTTTGTTTTTGAATTAATGAATAAATGTTGGGAAAAAATCCACAAAAAAAAATCGTAGCATTAAAAGGAAAACATGGCCAAAGTTGCGATCATGGGATAAAAAAATGTGCAAGCCGGGAAAAAAATGCTCTCTTTCATGCAGGAGGGTTATTCTTTTTCACTCAGTTAAACAGGAACTAGTTGCCTTGGCCACCCCAATACATTCACCCACCTCAAGGTTTCGAACCAACGGTTTTGATGGTTGCCACCGTGTGTGGATCTACTGCTGTTCGTGAGTCTTCAATAACTTTGGAACGTCGCTAACAGGACGAAGTTTTGTTTGTATTGTCGCTGATATCCTAGACGCCTGGCGTCGTCGTCGTGATGGTGTCTAACTCGGCAAGGAATCGTCGGCGAGAATCTTCGGCACGGGTTTCAGTTGTGTGGAATCTATAATGTGGTCGTCGTCAATTTTCCGATTATGTGTGGGTATCGTTGAGGTGATGGCCGGAAGCGTCGAGGCCTTGGATTCTATATCGAATCTAATGGTAGCCTAGCCGGTCTTTTACTTTGAAAACATTTTTTTGGTGGTGTCCTTAGACGTTCAGTTCTTTTCACTTGTTTTTTCATTTTGCTGTCGTGTTTTTCTTTCTTTTTTCCACATTTTTTCCCGTCTTCGTGCTCGGGCACTTGATAATTTTTCCTAGTGTGCGCGAGTTCATAGGAAAAAGGAACGAAAATGCCGAAGAAACAAGAGTTGCCCTATTGTGCTTGGATCATTTCGGATTTTAGTCTCAGTATGTCGGATGACGACCAAGAAGGATAATAGCTCTGGACTGACTACAAAAAATTCGGTCTAGTCGTGTTGAAGTTATGTTTTTTTTTCACAAATATTACCTTCGCTTGCATCAGGTGCTATCAACGTTTTCATCATGTGTGAATGAATTTCATTGAAAGTTTTAATTGAAAAGTGAATCTGGCTGTGAGAACAATTCAATAAAATTTATTTATGAATTTAAGACCCTCTGCTGATTTTTAAATCAAGAAACCTAAATTTTAAGTGCAAGTGCAAAATTTTCTGATAATGTGTAATTGAAAAAGAAATATTATGTACAATCAACGGGATTTGATGACATATTATACAGTTTTAAACGTGAGAAAATAATATCTACATATTTTTAAACAAGTCCAATGTAATAAAAAGTGTTGGTTTTTTTTTTTGGTGTATGCCTTTCGGATATGGTAAATTAACAACTTTCAATTGAATTATTGAAACCTTATAATTTTTTTGCGCCCCTATCCTGATTTATGTATTTAACTGTTACGCCCCACAAATATAGCTTTCACTTGACTGCTGTGTCTGCTTGCCAGGAAGGAACGATTCCGACAGACAACGAAAAAAAAACATTCCTCAGGGAAACATCTTAAAGATATCAGCCAGCTGGCTAATAAAGTCTGTCCAGATAGAGTAATCCATGGAGGGTTTAGCTTCTTATACTCGGGAATTATTCGTGATTTCGTTGACCCATTTAACGTGGCTGTACAGACTTTGATTGCGCTCAACATGATTGTTGTAGATCAGGTCATTTTTGTTGTTGTTGTTGCTTTATTTGATGCAGACAAGGTACCAGACGAAAAGTGTGAAACAAAAAACAACAAAAGGAACCCTTCTTATAACGTAACAAAAAATCATAAGAATTTAAAACCAGATTATATTCCACATTTCAACGCTGTTGTGGTATCAGATTGAGTTCACCTATACAGAGAAATTTTTTTTAACTTGATTGGGAGATTGATATCGGGTTTTTATGTTCTCAACATTTTCTTTACTTTGTTGTCTCAAAAACCTCAAATCTTATACATTGTTTCCAGAAATTGTTTCTATATAAATGTCAACACTTTTATATAATAACCGTCTTATGAAATTCGTAAGTTTCGAGCATAATTTCCTAATCCAAATTATGAGGTTTTCAAATTGATGTTCAATCTATGTAGTATTTTTTACTAAAATATTTGTGGTTTTTGTGAAAATTTCGGTCTATTCAATATATATTTTCTTGATTTTTATAAACATTGATGGTTTAGTGAAAATGTCAATTGCAACTATCAACTTCCGGCTCTGCCGGCGACGATTGAATAATCAAATAAAAATGGTAATAAAAATGGTGAAAAACAAGACAATTTTTAAATTTTTTTTTTAACGATTTGTTAAAACTTTAAAACCACGAAATCTGGAACTTACGTAGTAAAAATCTACAGATTTTCTTATCTTTGCAATCGTAGATTTCAAAAAAGAAAACATAAATAAAAGAAATCTATGAAAAAACGTTTATCTGGCGGTTAGTTTAAAATCTGCTATTTCTAGCTTTTCATGTTTAGCACTAAAATTAATATTTTTATCTGCTCCTTAAGTGCAGGCGCGCACCTTAAGCGCTGGCGAGCATGGAGAACGGTGTCGAAGAGGCAATTTGAGTTTTTGAAACACTCTTAACACGTTCGTGACATCGTGTACCACTGGTGGTATACATGTACAGTTTTTTAAAACCGCGCGAGTAAATAGTGCGGTAGTTTTTTTGTGGAAGTAATATAGAAACACCCACCGTGTACCACCGATGGCGCACAACCGCCAGAAAACAAATCGCTAGTGTACCACCCGTGGTACACGATGTCCAAATGTAAAAAAAGTTGAAAAAGAAAATGTCACGAACGTGTTAAACTAATATTTCAGCCTGCATCGAAGTAGATTTAGATATAAATAAGCAAGTAGTAAATAATTAAGTCAAAATACACTTCGTTGCCAGCTTTCACATTGGTTTGAACGCGTTTTAAAAACTAAAATTGCCACTTTAGAACCATTCCACATGCTTGACAACGCGGTGCGCGCCTGCACTAAGGGACCGCGAAAATTAAAAAAAAAACGGGTCAAGCAAATCTTAGGTTTCGTTTACATTTGACACTTGATTCCGTGAATTTTATTATGCGGCACTAAATTCACGTTTCACAACCATTTATACCACGACACAAAATCCCGAGGTTTATTCCTGAAAGACGCCCGAACTCGAACTTTTTCATATAAAACCGCCGAAATAATTACAAATGACAACTTTTGCCAAGTTAATTCATTCTGCGATAGATAAATAAAATTCGCGGGATAAATTTTGAAAAAAATTCGCGAAGAAATTCAAGAAAAAATCGCAAATGTGAACGGGGCCGCAAGTGTAAAAATCGCAAGTGTGAATGTGGAACCTTTGTTAGGGGTTTCTGGGGCCTAAATTTAAAAAATATATCAGTTGTGATCAAAACTAAATTTTCATCTGAAAAAATTTAGTTTCGGAAAAAAAATGTGAAAAAAATATTTCTTTAAATATTTCGAGAACCGTTAAAGTTACGTTAAAATCGTTAAAAGAAAAAAATGCAGGAAATTTTATTTTCTTCAATTTTCGTATACGCACTTTTATCAAAAACGCATAGTTTCCGAGAAATTTTCAAAAAACTATAATTTTTTTAAATATCTTGGGAACCATTCGAGATACGAAAAAACGGTTAAAGCAAAAAATGTAGAAAATTTTATTTCCTTTAAATTTGGTTACATAAATTTTTCCCTACAAGCGCATAAATTTCGAGAAATTTTCAAAAAACTGTATTTAAAAAAAAATGTTTGGGAGGTACCCGTCATATAAATCGTCATTTTTCCAAAAGTTGATAGAAAACTATTATTTTTGTAACACTTTTTTGCAAAAAATTTCAAGTCGCTATCGTTCTCGAGTTATTTCGAAGATACGTAAAACGGACAGACGGACCGACAGACAGACTGAGAGACAGACCGCCAGACAGACCGCCAGACAGGCCAAAACACAGACCGACAGACAGACTGACAGACAGACTGACAGACAGACCGGCAGAGAGGTCGACAGACAGACAGACAGACAGATAGACAGACAGACTGACAGACAGATAGACAGACAGACAGACTAACAGACAGACCGACAGACCGACAGACCGACAGACCGACAGACCGACAGACCGACAGATACACCGACAGACAGACTCACGGACATCGTCATAATTTAGCTTGAAATGGATTTCGTACTGGTCAGAAAATCTTCTATTTGCCACCGTTCTTGTGTCGGATTACAATACTTTCCCTCTATAAAAGAGGAATATAAAAATGGGTAAAAGATTTAAAAAATAGACGGTATTTTCTTTTCCCGTCCGAAAACAATTTGCTGACTTTTCCGAAAATGGAAAACTTTATAACTTATTTGGTTTTATATGACATTACATAAGTTTTCCATGCATTAAATTTGAAAAAAGTACTTTTTTCCGTATTTTCCGAATATTTGCATAAATCGAGCATTGCGTAAACCGGACTTTACCTGTAATATATTTTGACGTCTGTATTTTCTGCAATTTTGAAACTATACTTGAATGTCCGTAAGCGATCTATATTGCAGTCGAATGGTAACAAAACCTTACAAATGTTGAAATTCATCCATGATTAGTAATTAATTTGAAACCAAGGCCCGATTCGGATGTAGTGCCACAGAGAAAAATAAAAAAAAATAGCGAATATTTTTACTCAAACATTTAATTTGTTTGATGCTCTTTTTGTCGCAATGTAAACGCACGGCCAACATGACTTTGGTGTCAAGATAAAAACGTTCGTCAGATATAAACGGCGGTTTTTTTTCTATTTTTCACAGCTAATAAATTAAAATGTTCTTTGTTTCTGTATTTCTTAAAAATGTTTCTCTATTTCCTAAAAATGTTTCTCTATTTCTTAAAAATGTTTCTCTATTTCTTAAAAATGCTAAAGAATGTCGCCATGAAAACCGTTTGGAATATCATTTCAGAAATTTTCAGCGCACTTAGAAAAAATACATTAAACCTCTGTATCAGACCATCCACATCCAAACATATTACTTTTTTGAGAATTTACCGAAAATATTGAATCACATAAAAAAGTTTTTTTTTTGGCGTAATAAAAAATTAAAATTTTTGTGACAATTTTTTGTGACATTTAATTTCGGACTAAAAAAATTTGGGCAAGCAATTCTGTCAATAGTAGTTTTCTAGGTGATATTTTTTGTTAAAAAAATGTGCAAAAGTATATCCTAATTGTATGTTTGTATGTAAATTTTTTCTCGAAAACGGCTCTATAGATTTTGATGAAATTTAGTAACTTATAGTTTCCGGAGACAAAAATCCGATTGCGCTAGGTGCCATTTCCGGGAAAGTTCGTGAAGCTTCTGCGAGGATAGCGCGAATATTTTTGTTCCTTTTTTTACTCGGAAAAATTTACATTAAGGTGTTTTTTAAGGTCGCTAGTCCTGAATCTGATGTTGCAATTTTAAAATTCGAAACGAAAGGTCCTGTGGTGATAACAAAATTATCCTCCTTTCTTTTTTGCTTCACAAAATTAGCAGAGGGGGTTTTTTTGGATCTAGGATTTCAAGCATTAGGAAAGGTAATGTAAAGATAATGTGAATCTCCTGTTTTCTCCTTTTTGCAAAAAAAAGAAACTAAAAAAAAAAACAAAAAAACAAAAAAACAAAAAAAAAACAACAGAAGGAGGGTTTTGTGATTGTCGAGTTTGGCTCGGTTTTCGGGTACTGGATTAAAATCAGTAGATAGCAGTGGCAAAGCGTCATCGTAGACAGCATAGGTAGAACTTAGTAGGTAGAACGGAACAGAAATTATTAAAAATGTGATAATAGTAATATTTATTGCTACTACGGAAAAAAATCGTACTTTTTAGGGTGTAAATATTATTCCTTGACCATCGCTCGTCTATGCTGTCTACCGTAGCGCTTCGCCACTGGTAAATCCTTTCCGCGAAGGTAATGGAGGTAGTGATAATGTTGTTTTACCCAATATGTTTGTTCACCAACATAATTATAAAAAAAATGTAAAATTAAGAAAAAATTTACATTTTTCGATATTTTTAACATTTGAAAAACTGCCAAAACTTTTTTTTTATATCAATACCGTTATTGAAAATTTAAAGCCTTGTCGCAAAAAAAAAAAACAAAAAAAAAGAACAATTTCAAAGTTTTTTGATTTAACATAGATTGTATATTATTGTTATGTCTTCAACTTTTGATCGGTTGCAACACCTTACAAATGTTGCAGTCCTTTCCATGGTTCGATACCATTAACCTTTGGACTGTAACCGCACACAATTAGCAGATTCCAAATATTTAACACAAAAACCTGTGATTTTAATGAAGAAATGCCGGTAGTCAAAAGTTCAAAAATTCTAGCTCGTGATTTAGCACTACAAGAATATAAAAAAAACAAATGTGTTAAGGCCCGAAAAATCTATTGTAAAAGTTAAGGTGAAAACCCGCTTCACACTACAGGTTAATCGCTTTCAGACTGAATAAAATGGTAGCGGATGCTTTTTTTTTAGAGCTTAGGGGAAGACCCTTTAATGCCGAAGTACAGCTCAGGATGGTCGGAAGAACGAAAGGAGATTTTAGCTTGCTACCAAAAATTAGTAATTTCGAAAGCCCAAGTGGCTCGAGTTTTTCGAATCTCGAAGATCAGTCCTCTGTGAAAAGATTTTTAGTTTTCAGTTTCTAAAAAAAACAGTCCTTAAATTTTCGACCCTTAAAAAAATTGACATAGGTTTTATTTTTAGGGGACCTTTTTATCATAAGCGGCGGGTTAAAAATTTTTAGCCACTGATGAATCTTGTAAAAGCCAAAAAAGCACCCGGTTTTTTGTGTGGCGATAATTGAACTAGTTCAGATTGGTATAACTTCAATTTTGTAAAATTTACCCAGATTAAAATTTCGGTGCCATGAGTAACCGATTTTGGAGGTGCAAATGTTTTTAACAACAAATATTAATATCAAACTTCATGCTAATCGTAGACGTTTTCAGTAAACGATGTAGACGTTTTCAGATAGATAAATAAAACTCCAGATTTTCAGGAAAATCTTCATTTTTTTTCATTTCCTTGTCACTTGTTTTTTAAAATTTTCTTAAGCAAGGATTTTTTCTTGTCATTGCCTGGAAAAAGTAAATAAACATCCGGATTTTAAGGAAAATCTTCAATTTTTTTCATTCTATTTCCATGTTAATTAATTTTCTTATTTCCTTTAAGAAGGATTTTTTCTTGTCATTGCCTAAAATCGGTTGCCCATTTATAGCTAATTTATTGCCAGTGAAATCAAAGGTAAAAGTTCGTTCATAATTGAAATTCCATTGGGTTTAAAGAAATTCCTCAGGTCAACAACACGAAAACAATTAATTCAATCACACTTATTGGCCTTTTTGCCATCTCGTAGAATTGTAATCCTGCATTCTCAGCTGTTTTCATCAAAATTATCCCAAATTTAAAGGGGAACAATTATCTGGCTTGAAATAGATTTAACAAAAAAGGATTTTTCCAAATTTCAATCAAAAAATTAATTGCAAAATAGAAATATATTTTATTAAAAACCGAAATGTATGCCAAAATTTAAATTTTACAATAAATATCTTTAATTAAACGGTAATAACGCCTTTAAACAAATTAAATTCAGACAACATGCCCCATAATCGAAGCATTAACCTGTTGTTCGTTTCAAGATAAATATAATGAAAATAAAACCGAAATTTTCCCACAAACATGTTTAGAGTGAAATGGATAAATTTCGGTAAATTAATTTTTCTCATCATCGTCTCGTAATGTTTTTTTTGTGTCTTTTTGACAAGAATAATTTTGATTCCTCTACGGGAAAAACGGTATGCTGAAACAGGCAAGCAGGATCTCAGTTTCATATTCATATTCACCAGGCAATACGAAAGTTTTGTCAAACCCACCAAATTCACCATACCGACACGTACATAACTTAACCACTTTATGCACTTCCCCGCTTTTTACTTAAACAACATAAGCTAGCATATTCCCCAGAAATTTCCCCAAGTTCTCCACTTCACTACCACTTGGTGCTACCCGCACTACTTATGCAAGAGTACGTGTCGTCACTACAAGGCGGTTAACTGAAAAAAAGTCATTAGAAATGGTGCTTTTGCGCAAACGTTCCACAAACACAACCCTATTTATCTCACGAACATAAAATATTTTCAAAAGTGCCTTGAAGATAGTTTGCATAATTCTGGAAAGGGGGGTCGCCGCACCTACCACCACCGCCTCGTTCCTTTAAAACGTTTTCAACAGGGGATCTAAGGAGAAATTCTTCTTAAATTGCAATGTGCACTCAAAGTCATTTCTGCGGAACGTATCGTCATTACGTTTGCGAGTGGTTTTAAGGTTTCGTTCGGGGAGAGCTTGAAAACCTTACGCATGTGTGTTTCTCAACAAACGAGAAACCTAATACGATTCCCACACATTGAACAACAACCCTCCCATAGATAGGAACCACCCACCCCATGCTCGCGCATACAGGAGTGGGTGGGTGGCCGTTAACGAGTGTTTATATGGAGAACATTTACTCTCGGTGGCTGCTTCATACAGCTAAGGGTGGAATCCGTCCATTGCATATGTGTTCGACTAGGGTTGCATGCCGCTACCCACTGCACTCCCCGCAAGCAATGCTCAACCTGGTGTGGCGATGATGGGTGTGCAAACGAGAGTGTTGAAGACTATGCCTGAGGGTGTGGTATTTATAATAACGGGTATTGATATATTCACCCCTTACTCATGCCAGTATTGAGTGTAACTCCTTCACGGACTTCATGGTTTGAGTGTGTGCATTAATTCAACTGAAAAAAAAATCCAAGCCATTGCAACTTAACGCAACATAAATATTTATGTAAAAAAAAAAGTCGACACACACAACCGAAGATTTCAGGTGCTATACTTTATGAAAATCCTGTAGTAGTGGAGTGAAACCAAGTACTGGAACCGTTTTACTTACGTTAAGGGAAGAACAAGTGAACAGGCGTTTTTCTATTATTGTGGGTAGCTGGTTGCTTTCCATAATTTCGCCTTAATTTCTCTGGTAGTATTGGTGTGTCCTATGGAGTATCCTGGTGAAATTGCGTGCCTATATACATAAAATTTATGGGCTTTTGCGCATTCGGAAAGTGCTTCAGGTTTTTGTGTACGAATCGAAAGAACAAAAATGGTATGAAAACATAAATGGTGAAGAAATTTACATTCATGTGTTGGTTCTGTTTTCTTGAAATTGTGTAGGTTGCCAAAGCTTTCTGGCGCTTTTCTATGTTGCGTTTCGACGTGAAAAGAGAGCGAAAAAATATATGGTATGAGCATGTTGAATTCTTAAAACTCACCACATGAAGTGGTAGTGAGTGAGTGAGGACGGAAAAAGGGGAGATTATGGAGTCGTGTTAAATGAGGCGAATGTAAAAGAGATGGAATATTTGATTGATCCCACCACCGACCACCCTTACCAACACCATAATCGCCGCCATGACGATTGGTAGCGCTAACACCATATATTGTTCACCACCACCAAACCGCTATTTGCCACCGAGGCGAAAATATGTCTGCGATAGTCCGACGGCTGCCACCCATCGATGAATCCCGTCGCTCGCTGGTTCGGTCGATTTGACGGGGTTGCGAGCTTTATGGGGTGGATAGCGGGTCGCAGTTTGGTAATTGGCCGCGTATCCAACTGTCCGTCCGTCTATCTATCTATCCACCACCATCCAACCGGCCTACCTTGCGTGATAGACAGGAGGCTATCGTTGTCGCAATCGTTTCGCCACCGCCATTCAGACAGAGTCTCAAGTTTGTTGGTTCAGCTTTCGGTCGCATTCGCATCTAGACTTTCGGGCCGAACGGCGGCTTTTTTCCCTGGAACTAAGAGAATTTGTGAGGGTTGATTTTTAACCAGCACAGACCTCTTCCACCTAAGTTTTTACATAAGACAAAAAAAAAATAATAGAAGGAAAGAAAAAAATCTTGTGCCTCTTTGGAAGCTCAAGTCGTCTTGTTGTTTTGGACTATTGGATTTTTTCACTATTACATTTTTGAGGCTTTCATAGCTCTAAATTTATAGTGACAGGGCAGTATTGAAATGATGTTTTTTTTTTCATCATAGTGGTGTTTGAATTTTTATGTGAAAAGTGCCATCGCTATAGAGATGCTGCTTCATTTTTTTGACTTGTTGTTTCGACTATTACCAAGTGATAAAAAATTACAATTGCAATTATGAATTTTAATAAGTTACTTAAATATGACTATAACATTTAAAAAAAAAAAAATAGTAACGAATTAAATTGATTAAAAAATTAATTCAACTTAAAAACGTATGTGCATAAAAATTAAAAAAAAATATGAAAAATAGTAAAAAAAAAATAAAGTGATAAAAAATGGAACAAATTTTGTGATATTCAATTCAGAAAACGCTATAAAATATTCTCAGGATTTTAAATATTTCAGTGCTTTGAAAGTGGAATAAACTGGCAGTATTTTCTTTTTATTGCGGTGAGTTTAAAAAAAATCTAAAACATTTAAACTAAGGCTAAGACATTTTGGAAATTTTAAAATTTATGAATTCGACTACAATTTAGTGACACCTGAATTTGTGTTCACAATCGAAAGAAAATTATTGGTCGTTAACAGTTAATAATTTTTGTTAACGATTTTTTGACTAAAAGATAGTTTTTTGAGTTTGGCGAAAAGAATTATTATTCATAAAAAAAAAATTATTTTTTTACGAACGCGTAAAGACGAACGCGTAAAGACGAACGTGTTTTAAAGGAAAATTTTTTTAATCAACTTCTCCAATATTAAATTTAGAATATAACGTAATTGTATTTGCTAGGAATTGCATGTGCATAGTATTTTTTTTTCTTTCCAACAAAAAGAAAAAAAAAGATAAATGATGACCACTTTGATTAAGATAATTATTTACAAGTGTAGAAACCAATTTTACAGTCAAAGTGCTAAAAGGTGTATTACAACAGTACTAACCTTATTAGCATTTTTGGTGAATGGCACGTATCTGCCACTAAATAGGATACACTTTTAGTGGCAAATACGTACCACACACCACACACCAAACATGATAGTGAAGAAGCCTTGCTTAGAATTGAAATTTGAAAATCCAAAAAGTTTTCAAGACTTTGGCGCGTACTTAGAATTAAAATTTGAAAATCCAAAAAGATTTCAAGACTTTGGCGCGTACTTAGAATTGAAATTTGAAAATCCAAAAAGTTTTCAAGACTTTGGCGCGTACTTAGAATTAAAATTTGAAAATCCAAAAAGATTTCAAGACTTTGGCGCGTACTTAGAATTGAAATTTGAAAATCCAAAAAGTTTTCAAGACTTTGGCGCGTACTTAGACTTGAAATTTGAAAATCCAAAAAGATTTCAAGACTTTGGCGCGTATTCATGTCATTTTTAAACATAAGTTTTGCTAAATATGAGTATAACTGACAGTTTGTTGTGGTTTTTCGTCAGTTTAAACTCATGTTTAACAAACGCTTTGCTTAAAAACGGCTATGAATACGCGCCTTTATTTCGTTATTTTGCAACTGTAGAATTTTTTATAATAAAGAATAAATGACATTTTATAATTACCTCTTTTAAACTTGTTCATAACTTTAAATTTTGATTTTTCAAACATTTCGACGAACAGTAAAAAACTTTCAAAAACAACATCAATTGTTATCAAAATGCTAAAAGCGTTAAAAAATGCATCAATGCGATTTGTAATGAACACAAATACGTTTTCAAATTTTGATGAAGGTTTTTTTTAGTGTATGGCACGTGTGTATCTTTTTTAGTGGCAGATACGTGCCGTACAACAAAAATCTTAGCAGAAAAATTTCTTGATTTTAAATTTTCCAACAGTCAGTATTGGAACAACAAAATCTGAAGATTTGTTGAAGTTATATTTAATAGTTGGCACTAAAATTTCAATATAAAAAATTATTTTACAAAATGATTTGACAAACTAATTTGACATAAAGAATGGCGAAATATGAATTGGAAAACGTTTTAAAAAACATTGCCGCATATATTTTTTGTTGTTGACCATAGAAAATTTTTACTATGAAAAATTTTGGCCCTTATGCAATTATTTTAGGATGATTTGCACCAAAAGATTTCAAAACCGAGTTTTTTAAATACTTTAAAACATGACAGCATGCTCTAAAAATTACATATTTGTAAATATCATGTTTTAAAGATTTAAAAAGAATCGTTTTTGGTACTGTTCGCACGAAACAATGTCCAACACAAATTATTTAAGATTCTTTTTTTTAAATTTTTAATACTTTTTTTCAATTAGGCGTTAATTTCTAATATTATTTTTTCAACAACCTAAATTTTTCATCGCACAGAAATTGGTGTACAAAATTTCTGGAGAATGCGTTGATTACAATATCTTAGTTTAGTTACTTTGATTCTATTTGAAAAACTAAAATAACCAAATATTGTAAGGTGAATATATCTTAGAATTTATCTAGTGAACACTAATTAAGGAATCGTTTACATTTTTGATTTTTGCTAAAGTTTTTCTTTCAGTACTTTCACAACTTTTCCATATAAAGTTTTCAGATAAAGTTGAATTTGGCTTGGAAAAATTTGTATGAAAAATTCCAATAGAGGCTTCTTTCGAAAAAAAATTCTAGAATATTGTGCAACATGAATTTTGTCACAGAATAAAATTCATTGAATTAAGTGTCAGATGTAAACAAACCCTTAGTTACAGAAAACGTACGAGTTTCATTTTGTAAAATCTAAATAAAACTTAAAACTTGAAAAGAGAAATAGAACTCACACCATTCGATAAAAAAAACACAGGATTTTTGCACTAAACAAACTTGCGTTTGCGCATGCTTTTGTAACCCTATTTCCGCGAAAGGTTTTTCAAAAGACCAGAACGTAATTTTACCGCAAATTAAATTCCTTTTATTTTGTCTAGCAAGAAGAATCTATCGTTGGTGGTTGGGCTTTTTTTTAAAAAAAACTTTTTAAAATAATTTTTTTTAAAAAAAAAAACATTTTTTTACGTAAAACAGAAATTTTGAGGTTTTAATGGATGATGAAATCACCGAAATCTTATCACTTCATGTAACTTACCTTTTGATAAAAACGTTTTGATAATAACTATCGGATGATTAATTCAGCCTCTATGATGAAATAAGTATTTCTTACAACTTACGAAAATATTTTAGGTGAACATTTCTTTTAATAATCAAAATTCTTGCCACGCGGGAAGAAAGCTAAATCTGTTCCTGTTGAGGGGAAAAATAGTCCAATCGGTAAAGCTCTTGTCTTTCGTGCGGTGAATCTTTTGGCCTTTGGCTTGAAAAGTGTTTAAAATGTTTGAAAATTCGACCACCTATTTTTTTTATTTTTCGTGAAGTCTTGTAGTTTTTATACTTGAAGAAAAAAAGTTGAAAAAATTTAACAATCTAACTGCCACGACAGTTTTAAGCCTTTTTCGAATATTTAGTTGTTAGTCAAAAAGGATGCACTAAGAGAAAAAAAATTGAAACAAAATTATACCTAATTGTAAAATTATTTATTACCATAAAATGTGTGCAACTACAAAAAATCGTTGCGGTTGCAGCGAACACTTTAATAATTTTCATTGTGGCCGTTGTGTACAATTAGGTGTCAGGTCTTTTGGCTGACGTGGCAGTTAGAGAGTTAACAGAAGCTAGTCGTAAATTATTAAATCAGTATCAATATACAAGTATTATTAGAGGCAAAAAAAAGCAGGAGGGATTGCTTGGCGACCCAAGTTCCTAACCGACCAAACCACGAACGATCTAGCGCTAGAAAATGTCGGGTAATAACTAGAATTTTTAAATCAATTCTAAATGAAGGACCACGAAATGTATTTGAATAACAAAAATATGTTATTCAAATGCTTTTTTTGGGAATTTATCAGACAGACAGACAGACAAATGCTTTTATTGGGAATTTATCAGGTTTTATTTCAAAGTTTATGCGAAATTTGGTACTATAAAATGTCTAATTTTTTGTAAAAGAATTTTGCTAGATTTTATTCCCTCTGCTCAATAAAAATAGAGATAATTGATGTGTGTTGAATGCAAAACTTTTCAAATATGTGATTTTTAGAACCTGCTGTCAGGTTTTAAGGTATTTTCGGACTTTGGGGGTAAAGTAATAAATTGTTTGATCCAAACTAATAAACGAAAATCGTGAATTTTAATTGTCAAACTATATATGTTTTTTTTTAACTTTTCATTACTGTGGATTTGTAGACATGCCAATTAAAGTTTTGCCATTAAAAGAGTAATGAAAAAAAACTCTTAAATTAATTTCTTTAAAAAAAATCTGAAAGCTGCACAACTACTGGTAGGGACTTTATTTGACTCATTCGCCACTCATAGTTTCTGATGTATCGCGTTTATATAAAAACATTCCGCCTATCTACAATTTGCAAACCTAAAATTCACGCTTCTACTGAATACGTGATACTTTTAGCGTTCACATAAAATTTTTTTTGCCTCGCTTCGCGTATATATCGAGATATAACGAGAAACAGAATTGAATTAAACATTGATATCACCTTCAGCAAATGAAAACAATATTTAGCTATCGTAGGCAAAATTTTAGCCATTGCACTTTCTTGAAGTCGAAATCACCTTTACTTGACCCGGACCTCTAGTTGAGCTATTTTTACTTCAAACCAGAAAAAAAAGACAAAAACTTTATATTTTTCAGCATGCACCTTTATCATTTTGTAAAGCTATGATAAGGTCAGAAAAATTGCCCAAAAAGTTATTTTTTTCCCTTGTTGAAAAATGTTATTTTCGAAAAGTATGCATCTTGGTTGCTATGATTGATAAGGTCGACCGCCAACCGGCCAGCTGAACTTCTGTTAAATAATGCAGAGGATTTATTTTTGCAAAAATTTTTTATTTGTTTGGTTTTTTTTTTAATTTTGTTTTTTGCTTAGCTTGAGTGTTATCACATTTTAAACGGCTGATAGCATTATATTGATGAATTTTTTCCACATGAGCTTGTCGACATACGGACTAGTTTTAAGAAGAGGGTCGGCGTCACAGCCGTCTGGGGGCCAAAAGCTAATCGGCCAACATAATATCACTTTGTGTCACACAACTACACTTTTACCATATCAAGTTTGATGAACAATGGGAGTTGAAAAAAAAAAATTAAAATCATTTATGATTAAAAGTAATATCTAGAAAGTGATTTTTTTAAAAATTTGGTTTTTAAACTTATCCTCTTTTAGTTCTTATTATATCTCGAAAAATTTGTAGGAAAAAATTCCAATAGAGGCTTCTTCCGAAATAGTTTTCTGGAATATTGTGCAACATGAATTTTGTCACAGAATAAAATTCACTGAATTAAGTGTTAGATGTAAACAACCCCTTAGTTACGGAGTTCTTATTAAATTCATAACTGGAAAAAGGCAAAAATGTGGAACGGTTATGTAAAATTATATTCTAAACACATTTTGTCTTAATAAATTTTTCCGTACTATGCTCCTTTTTCGAGAAAATAGAAAAAATAGAAAAAATAGTATTCTATTTTTATGGGAGAGGGTGGAAGAAATGGTCTTACTGGATTTTGATGTTTGGTACGGCTATGTAAAATCATATTCTAATCATACGACTCACCGTTTTCGAGAAAGTTGTCAGAAAAACTGTTTTGTTTGTATGTGGGAGAGAAAGAGGGAGGAATGGTGCGATTTTGCTCGTTCAAAAAGCTTAGCCTGTACCAAATTTCTTTCTAGCTCAATCCTTTCGAAACTTATGATGTTCACGAACATGCAGACAGACAGACAGGCAGACAGACGGACAGAGAGATAGACATACAGATAGATAGGCGGACAGATAGATAGGCGGACAGACAGATAGACAGACAGACAGATAGGCGGACAGACAAATAGACGGACAGACAGATAGACGGACGGGCATGTAAAAATCAAAATCTTTTGTCGTCCCATACACCCTGGTGTACTTCATTTTGGTGTTCGATGATTGGTCCGATTCGCTACAAACGGTATACCAAATCTAATATACTAGCTGATATATCATATAGAGTACTAGCTTGCATACCCGCCGTTGCCGGGTTAAGTTTTTTCATTTTTTTTTGATGGCCTATGTTGGTCACTTTACCCCCTCCCCTTACTCCCCCTACCCCTCGCGCTACTTTTACGTATGCCTATGTTGAAACCAGAACTACCACAGACACTCATGCCAAATTTCAAGTCAATCAGTTCAGCCGTTTTTGCGGGAAAGAGGAACAGACAAACAGACAGACAGGCAGACAGACAGACACCAACTCAGTTTTATATACTAGTATGATTAGTATGATAAAAATAGTTAATTGAACCACAAAATAGTAAATTTTACTACTAAGTAGTTGAATTATTTATTTAAAAAAACGATTTTGAATATTTATTTTTAATCGATTTACCACCCGATGTGTTCCCCCGGACTATAACCCGCGGAAGTTCAAAGAAAACTTTATCCGACATTTCCTTTCGTTCTTCCGACCATCCTGAACTTTCCTTCGGCATTAAAGGGTCTTCTCCTAAGCTCAGGACGACACTATAAAAAAAAATTATTTTGAATATTTTTGTAATTGAAATTAACTCTTTTAGTAATAGCCACGATTCACCATTACAAAATAGTTAAATTTATTATTTCTTCTCTGTGTGCATGCTGAAGCATTGAGAAACTCAATAAAAAAATTCTTTTTTGTGTCTAATGGACAGCTTTTATAAAACTTGGGGGTTTAACCATCCTACTAGCAATTTTGATTTATGTCAATCCGATCATATTCATTTTATGTCAATCCTAAACAATATAAGCAAGGGGGAAAACGGGACAACAACAACAAAAATTCAGAGATATTACAAAAATCTAGAAAACAAAACAAAACTTAAGCGGGAACAAGTAGGAAATCCGGGCAAAATATTAATTATGCGCAGCACGGGAAGATTTTCAAACAATAAAACTATTAATAATTATGCGCCGCAGGCGAAAATCGATAAACAAAATGCAGCGAAATGTTGTAAAAATATATTTGAGACTGTATATATTTTAACAACATTTCACTGGATTTTGTTTATCGATTTTCACCTGCGGCGCGTAATTATTGATTGTGTTTTTATAAAAACAGGCATTTTTATAAAAAAATAACAATTTTATATAAAAATATCGCAATTCTATTCAAGTAGCAGACTTAAAAAAATATTCCAATTAGATTGCTTAGGCGCAACTGAACTTTTTATCAAAATTTGTTTTGAAATTCGGATTTGGGGTATTTCAGTATTGCCTTTGACAATTTCGGTTTAACTGCGGTTAAGTCCTCTGTCATGTCATTAAGCAACCGTGAAAGCCTAAAATTAGTCATTGTGACTATGGTTTGTTGGTTTAGGTGTAATAAGAGGCGCTACGAACGTAATTAAGCCCCTTAGTTGTGACTTTCTTAGGATTGTTGTGATTTTTTTTCGATAAACATTCCCAAAAATCTCAAGAGGAGTTGATTTGGGTGACCATCTTAGGGCAAGTTTTTTGGTGAGTAAACTCTTAATATTTAGCAGTCCCTGCACTTCGAGATACCATTAAATCTTTGTATTTTGTTTGGACTACATTTTTTTTATGAATTACATACACGGAATTTTGCATTAACTGTCCTAAGGCGGAGTTATTAGATCAGGGATGAGCCACTTTGCACTACATAAAATAGAAAAATTTGGATTAGACAAAAAATAAATTAAATTTCTGGTCATTTCGCAATATTTCCAATATGGCTGAAATCTGTTAAAACACTAATATCTGGTGGTAAGAATATATAACCTTTTTCTTAGAAATCAGGAAAGTTTCGGCGATAGGGAACTGCTGTCGTCAACAAAATGTAACCGGATTCAAACAAATATTTTAAACATTTTCATTATTAATCACCGCGGCAAAAGTTTAACAGGTTTTTTTTGCTTAAAAATGACTAATTATGTATAAATAACTTAAGAATTAGGTATAAATAGATGGTCTATTGTTTTTTTTTATTTCCACAATCTGAGCCGGTTTCAAAGATCGGTTCAAAACGTCACTTACTGTTTTTGAATCGTTCAGATATTGGCACGTGCCTCGTTCATAATAGCGTTAAAATTAGAAAAATTAGCAAAAGATTAAGCTTCGGACAAAAAACGTTGAAGAAAAATATATACATAATCTGTACATATAAATGATAGAAAAATAAAAAGCATTAACGCCTACATATAGTTTTGAAACCGGATAAAGTGTAGAGATTTGCTATTTTAGAACAGATGAAATATAATTTGAATAAAAATACCTGTTGGATGAAAATGTAAAAAAAAACTGCAAATATTAAGTGTGCAATAAATTTAACTTTTTTTCCTACATTCAGTTTGTTTATGATTGTATCTCAATAATTTCAGATTAAATATTTGCCGACTAAAGGTTTTTTTCGAACTCGGACTTTTTTTTAACATAAAAACTAGTTAGCATATTATATTTTATTTTAATGGGTTGATGTTATAGTCCAACACTTTTTTATTACGTCATAGGGGGCCGCACATTAATTACGTCACACTTTTGGGGTAGGGGTGGTCTGCGGTAGAGTGACGACGGCTTCTTTTAATCACATACAAAAAATCTCGAAAAAATGATGAAAGATTGATGAAAATTTCTAAAAACACGGGCGGAGGGGCGAAATTGACTTATTTTATGGTCAGGCTATGAATATTTTTTTCCGATTTATTATTAGCATAACCATATCTATTTTGGGTCAATCTCGGACAAGATTTATTCGTGTAAGGTAAAAGCAAGGAATGCCAACGAAACAACAAATTTTTCATGAAAAATTAAACTTGATTTGGCGAAAAACAATTCGGGGAATATGCGCCGCAGGCGAAATCTTTAAGGCAAAACCTGCGCGGAATGATTTAATTCAGGAGTAAAACAGTCTAAAGGGACATATATATCTAATAGTTTAACGTGGGTGCCTGCCACGGGGGCTTAAATCCACAGTCTTCTACAGTCTAAAAAGACAATTAACTAAACTTTTCTGTAATCTTCAAATTCCATAATTAAACATAACGGAAATCGTCGAAATATTAATAGTAGAGAAATTCGCCGCGGGCCAACTATTTCGAGACACATGCGATCTACGCGGGATATCGTTGAAAAAAACGCCGCGAGTGCAAAAAAAAGTAATTTCCTTTTTTAATATTTTTAGTGATATTTAGTATTTTTGCATTATTTAATGATCGTTTTCTATAGCATTTGATAAATTATCACACAAAGGCCCGTTTGCGAGCACTATTCTTAACACTTTAACTGCCACGACAGTTTTAAGCCTTTTTTGGAATATTTAGTTGTCAGTCAAAAAGGCACTAAGAGAAAAAAAAATTGAAACAAAATTATACCTAAATGTTATTTTATTACCATAAAATGTGTGCAACTACAAAAAATCGTTGCGGTTGCAGCGAACACTTTAATAATTTTCATTGTGGCCGTTGTGTACAATTAGGTGTCAGGTCTTTTTGACTGATGTGGCAGTTAGAGTGTTAAAATATAAAGTTCTGCTTGGTCTACTTGGGCCCCATTCACACTTGCGGTTTTTTCCTACATATCTTCGGGCATTTTATTCAGAATTTATTCCGTAGTCCAAGTGGTAAGGTACTTGGCCCGTGTTCCGGAGGTCGGTGCTTCATTTCCCGACAGTGGCACGCTGTAATTCAAGTCCACTCAACTTGCTTTACGAAATTAGTAGTAATATTTGCCGCTTGGTGTTAACGACATCGTCGGTCTAGATTGCTATCACGGCCTCTGCTGTTGATGGGTTGCAACGTAAAAACCTGACAAATGTAAAAAAAACTGTAGGTGCGAAGCAGGGAAATTTTTTTTTGAGAAACCTCAATTGAGGAGGCCAGGCTCTTCGAGAGTTGTAGCGCCAACGATGATAGACGAATAAATTGTGTCGTATTACAAAAGCTGTCTGTCGTAGTTGTGCGACATGAATTTAGTATCAAATAATAAAATTCGCGGAATAAAGTGTCAGGTGTAAAGTATCCTTTAAGTCCTAGAAATTCTGGGACTTGAATAATTTAAGCTGAACATTGAGTTTTCATGATTCGGTGGTGCAAACGGCACTTAATTGCATACTTCCGGCCAAAAGTCAAGTTTCCCGGACGCCAGGATAACATGCCTCTGCTATTCCAGAAGGTGTGGTTACCCTTTTTCTTAAAAAAGGTGAGATTTATATCCTGGAAAGTGTTAAAACTCTGGTTCGATCAGATCAGTTTGTACCTTATAGCGATTAAACACTATAAAATCGATTGAAACCTTTTAGATACTGTAATATCCCTAAATTATGCACACAAGGTGCAAATTTTTAGTTAATCATTAATTCAGACTAAAGCCAATTCAAAATAGACATCATTATCTAATGAGTTGTGACTTAATATAACTCATTCACTTGGGGTTTTTTTTTTAAGAGATACTGCAGGCGGACAATATAAAATGACGCAGCGGGATAGTTTTGTAGGTGATCATCGGACTTGATTGTGACCACAAGGACATCGTATTTCGAGAAATTTTCGAGAAACAAAGACGAAACGACGAAAGAAAAAAAAATCCAAATGAATAGAACTGAGAATAAATGTGAATCTTATACACCTGCTCGGTTAGGAATTACTTAAGAAGCAAGAAACAGGTCTCTTAAAGGCAGTCGCGATTATCTAAAAAGAAAACCACAGAAAAAATGTGGATAGAATGTGTTAGGTGTATTTAAAACATTTTTTTCTGCCTTAGTCTTTATACAGCTTCAGTATTTGGATTTTTTTTTTCGGAAACATGTCCTATTTCACTTTGGCGTTCATTTAGGGCTTCTAACGGGCCACAAAAATTTATGATATGCTTCGGCGATAAAATTTTTTTTTAAAGAAATGTGAATTTACGACGTGGGTAGGGTTCAAAAAAGGTATATAGGAATTTTAAGGCGGAATAAAAAAGATATTTTCTAGTTTTTTTTTTGTTTTCGTCTTTTTACTTGGCCGTAGAACCAGTTTCAGTAAAATATTATGTTTCATAGGCCCTGTATAGTATGCGTGATATCAAACGAAATTTCTAATGTTCACTGCCATGTATGCAGGAATTTCTTTAGTATTTATCCGATCCGAATATCTTAGATCAATGAATTAGATACATGTAGGTATGAAGCGGTTTTTTTAAAAAAAATACTATACATCAGTATTTGTTTCATAAAATATTTCAAAGCTTTTACGTTTTGTTGGCGACTGCCATGTCGATAGATCAAGTTTGGAGTGCATTGCAGAATCGCAACGAATTTCTCCTATATTGAAAACTTGTTAATGACTTATTTTAATATAAAGCTTTCGTACTGAATATTAACACTCTAACTGCCACGTCAGTCAAAAAGACCAGACACCTAATTGTACACAATGGCCACAATGAAAATTATTAAAGTGTTCGCTGCAACCGCAACGAATTTTTGTAGTTGCACACATTGTTTCATTTTTTTTTCTTTTAGTGCCTTTTTGACTGACAACTAAATATTCGAAAAAGGCTTAAAACTGTCGTGGCAGTTAGAGTGTTAAGAAAATATTAAGAAAAAACGACTCAAGAGGGTTTAGAGCTTTTTTTGTATCTTTTTAGTTTTTTCAGGTTTTTTTTTTTTAAAAATTTATTGATTATTTTTGTATTAAACCTTTTAGTTATTTTTTCACACCAAAAAAAATTTTGACACTCCTCCCTTATCATACGAATCCCCTCTCGTGCTATTTTTTAAACTACTAAATGCATTTTGATATGATAGGTATTCACTGTCCTCTTTTAAATTGCGAGTAATTTTACCGCTCGATAATTCAGTCAAATTTAACAGATTTTTACCGAGACGGTAATTTGGTTCATGTAAAAATGAATTACCGGATTCGGTAATTGTAGACATGCCTTGAGTCGTGTTTTCCGGCCCGGTTATTCGGTATCAAGAATCAACCGCGAGTGGCGCTAGTAATGTTTTCAGTTGTCAAATTTTCTCGCTGGTTTTTTGTTAATCTCATCGGACTGCAAATTTTTTCAATTTTGATAGCCGTTGCCACAATAGAAATTCAAAAAAATACATCAAACTTCGATTTAAAGGTATGTGTCAATCAAATTCGCAGTTCATGATTTGGTCACGTATCCAATAAAAGCGCTGTTCTCAAATCTGTGCTGTGGGATTTTCACAGCAGAATATTTTCAGTCTTTTAATATTACCGAAAACACCGAATACCCAAAATTAAAAGAGGACTGTGAATACCCTTATGGTTTTGCATGTTAAACAGGTTATCTATCAGAAAAAACTTTCGCTCACTCAAACCTGTCCCTCCCGCATTATACGAACCCTCTCTCGATTCTACGCACTAATTTTGAGAAAATCGGAAACAAATTTTTCATTTATTTGGGAGAAGGGTAATAAATAGCTAAATTTTGTCACAATATAGATTGTGAACATCGGGGGAAGGAGACGAAACATTAGATAATATATGAAGTTATTTTGTTCAATTTCGACAAAATGTCACCTGGCGTCAGCTTTATACAACAAATATGATTCGAGCGACACCTCGTTTATCAAAATCGGTCAAGCCGTTTAGACTGTACGAGGTAATAAAGAATGATACATATGTATATACATTACACCGTAAACACATTACCCTCATTTTTTCAGTCGGGTCAAAGTGTTTGGTTTGTTTGTGGGAGGGGGGCTTACAAAGGAACCCCACATACGTAGGCCTCAAATTGGGCCCATTGTGAACCTCCGGTGTCCCTCGCTGGATAAGATCGAGCACAAGTCCGGTTGTTCAGCCATCCCGACAGTGCAGTGCATTTCCGAATCGGCTTCCAGCCCTGAGTTCCTGCCTCAAAAAAGTGTACTAAAAAGAAAAAAAATGTGTCAGAAAATAATTGTGTATCAAAAATAAAAGCGACATAGAAGGATGAAAAAATCAAAAGAATATTTATCTCGCTTTAATTTCTGTTACACAACGTCCAAAAATTTATTTTTTCCCTTTTAGTACATTTTTTTATAAAGCTTTTTCGAAAATTTTCTTGGGTAATTGCAAAAATTCGCTGGAAAAATTTGTAACCCATTTTCTCACAAAAAATAAATCGATGACAACAAATGCCTAATAAAAACTGGTCTTGATAAACCTTCGTGATTTTTTTTTTAAACAATTTAAGCATTACTTTAAAGCTAAGCAATAACAGTGTTTGTTTTCTGTTTCAGATATCATTGGACAATTTTTTTGTATCATATCTTCAAACGAACATGTGTTTCGTAATGTAAGTATCGATGTTAAACTAAAGATTTATTCCTTCTGATATGAAAAATTGTTAAAAGTAGTCAATTGGCAGGCAATAACCTTTATTATATGATAGGCAATCTAAAAATAATATTTTATCAGTGCCGACGTGAGCACTTAAATGAGTAATAAGTACTACTTTTATGATATTGCTATTAAAAAGCTTCTTTTTGTTGCCAACAATGAAATCAAACTTGTATACACAGAATTTCTACTAGACATTGCAAATGCATGCGATATTGCAGATAAGTGTAATCATTTTTTTGATAAATCGATTGAAATAATATCACAAGAGTACAATAGAAACCACCATTTTAAGGAAATTGCAAATCTTTGATATCTTTACCAATCAGAATGGTTTAGAAATTTCCGAAACAATGGGGCGTATTCATGGTCGTTTTTAAATACAGGTTTTGTTAAACGTGAGTTTAAACTGACAAAAAAGGATAGCAAATTGTCAGTTTAAACCCATGTCTAACAAAACTTATGTTTAAATATGACTATGAGTATGCGGCAATATATTTTCATAACATTTCCATAAACATCGTAAAGTAGAGCTAGAATTTCTTAAAATCAAAATTTTAATTTTAAGAAATTTTTAAGAAATTCTTTAAGAAATTCTAGCTCTACTTTGCGATGTTTATGGAAATGTTAAAATGGTTTCTTTAAATGTCGTTAAAAAGATATTTTCGTTATTAACCCGTTCGGTATTTTGATGTCATATGGCAACGCAGTTAAAAATCTGAATTTACTTATTACTTATTTATTTTCAACACTCTATTCTCATTCAGTGCACCATTAAGTGCATTTGTGACCCAATTTTGATTTTTTGAGTAAAAAGCTGGACCACAGTGGACGTATTTGAAAAAAATTAAAATTTTTAATTTTTTTTTTAATTTTTTTTTTTGTTTTAAATGAATACTAATAGCTTAAACATCATTAATTTGTATATAGAGTATTTTTAACCCCCATAGAAAAAAACATGTACCGAACGGGTTAAGAAACTTCTCTTAGAAACCGAACGGGTTAAGAAACTTTTCTTAGAAACCGAACGGGTTAAGAAACTCTCCGGATAACTACACATGAGGAAAATTCTTGATTTTTTGTGCAGTTACAAATATTTGCGATTATTCGATAATCTTTTAACAGCAAAAAACTGTGCTTTTATGCGGGACTTTTCTATGCTGCACGAAATTGTGTACTTATCAGAAACCCTCCTATTGCCAAAAATTGTGCATTTACTATCTAGGATTGTAAGATGAGAACATACAATAATTAAACTCATTCAGAATGAATGGATTAACCAAACATATATTTTAAAAAAGGCTTGTGTCTCTGTCTGTCTCTGTCTGTCTCTGTCTGTCTCTGTCTGTCTCCGTCTGTCTCTGTCTGTCTCTGTCTGTCTCTGTCTGTCTCTGTCTGTCTCTGTCTGTCTCTGTCTCTCTCTCCCTGTCTCTGTCTCTCTCTCCCTGTCTCTGTCTGTCTGTCTCTGTCTGTCTCTGTCTGTCCCTGTCTGTCTCTGTCTGTATGTCTGTCCCTTCGCTTAAAACTCGAGAATCACTGAACCGATTTGGATGAAACTTCCAGGGGAGCTTGCTAGTTCAATGTTCCCCCTACTTCTTACCAATGCCTTACTATCTTCTGCACCGTTAGATCGATCTTAACGTGGTTTCTGCCATTGAGTTGAAAATTGTCGCAAACTAAAATGTACCCTCTTTGCCCACTAAAATGTAAACCCCTCTCCTTCTATTTCCTGAACCGCTGAAGCGATTTTCACGAGTTTTGCATCATTGGGTAAGTCAGAAAGGTTTTCGCCTACTCAGGTCGACCTCACCTCTTGCCTGAAAACCCCTCTCCTGCTATCTCCTTAACCGTTATATAATAGTCTTGATCAATAGATAGAGACCGTAAAACACTAACTCTGTGAGTGTTCAGCCATGCAAGCACGCCGATATGGGACACTTGGGGCCAGATTTTATAGTAGCCTGACGCAGCTTGCCAACCACCCACTCGAGGATATGCTGAGCTTCGTTAACAAGTCGGGCTGGTTCAAATAGGATCAGTAAGTTTGATGAAAGGTCGTATGAGTACTGAAGATATCACAATGGGCCTGTAGGCCTCCGAGTGTAGCGCTGTGCTCGCGCGGTCTTCTTAACCTAACCTAACCTGATCAATAGATACATACTCGAATTAGGGGCCGTGCGATGACTGATAACCGCAATCTTGGCAAGAATCCCTTAAGGTCATTCCTTTCAAGTTAATCACCTTACATGAGGCGATCAACTTGAAAAGTCGTCGAATCGATCTTTACTTGTGACTTTAACGAATTTCAACCAAGCATGCGGTTACCCGTCGTCGGACGGGTCTTAATTCTAGTCACCAAACAAAGTATTTAAAATTAAAAGAAAAAGAAAGCACTTGTGCACTTATCCAGGGGAGAATTGTTAGATGAAGCAGAGATTTAGTTAAAGACTTTTTTCATCCATTAATAATGGGTTTTCTCTTAAACGGGTTGCAATTAATCAATAGATAATGTATGGAATTCTTAAAAATGTGCTCGGGGTTCGAATTATCGTTGCACTTAAGAGGGTTGTGCTTTTATCCGGGGATTACTGTAGTAGGTTTTCATGACTAACTCGATACTTTGCAACTGCAGATGGTGTATTCGATAGAGAGCCGGACAGTCGAGAACGAGGTCTCGGGATCAATTTCGCGCCGGGATATTTTTACTCTTTTTTGTTATTTTTTATTTTTTGTGAAATAAAATTTATTTGATACAAAACTGCAAATCTGGAGGACATCGGCACCAGACCATGACCTCTAGTGAGAGTTATTACGGCAGGCTAAAGCCCAATTCAGACTAATGGTTGCCATTATGATTGCGATTACGAATGAGACATCTCGACCAATGAGATCGAATCTTTCAACGGTACGGACATGAAAGCTTTGATTTCATTGATCGGGGAAGCCCAATCGCAATCGTTAGTCTATATTGGGCTTAAGACTGGCAAAGGCCGGCAATCGGCTCGTGTTTGCCGTGATTCGCCTGAACTCGGAAAGAGTGTAGTACGGACTTAATTTTTTTAGATAAAAAACAAATTACTGCAATTTCATCTGTCTATTGTGCACATAAAAATCGCTTTTTGGCCAATATAAATTGCTAAATAAACCCCTTCACCGAATTGTTTTGAAGTGATTCATGCGTCAATTGGTCTCTATTGATGTGATAAAAAAAAATCAACTGAATTCTTAATATGATTCTGGGATCTTATGTAGCCTCATATAAAAACAATCATTGGATATGACAATTATGATGATGTGGTGCTTTATAATTCTGCAAATAAAACAATTCACATATGGTGTGGGTGAACGCCATCATTTTTCTGACAATGATCACGTGCTTTTTTTTATTACTTAGAGTTAACATCACTTTCTACTCTGATCATGTTAATTGAAAAATTAGCTATATTTTCGTATGTGCTTGATTTATTATTGCCTTTAACTTTAAATGAAAATAAAGTACTAACTTTATAAAATAAAGAAATAAATATAATGTCAGTTAATATTAATCGTGACAATGCAATATTTTTTCATAAAAATGGAGTCAAGCAAGGGAGATTTTATTGTAAAATATTCTTATTTGTAAAGCTAAATCAAATTGATTGTTAGTTTTTTTTTTCAAATACGTGTAATTCAAGTAATAATAGTTCAATTTACTTACCCATAGATTTCTTTTTGTTTAATTGAGCAATTGCTGTACGCTGAAAAGGTTGAAAGTTGGGAGAAAAATCAGTAATCATTATATTTTATGATTCAAGGTTAATAACCGTTTTGCATGGCATGCCAACCGTTAAGTCTGTAAACAATTTGTTTACATTTTCGGTCTAGACAAGAGGTATTTTCCCAAACTTATTTTTCAATTTTTTCGGGTAAATTGGGTTAATTGTTGTCTTTTAATACTATAATCTTAATTCTTTTAAAGCTTCCTCGGAAAGGAAATAAGAAAAATGTATAAACACTGAACTGAAGAAATTTGCAATGATCTGAAGTTCAGAATTTTTATTGACATCATCCATATATTATTAGGATGGACACCCCCATCTATATGGGGATGGTATTATAGCGATATCAAATTTTATGCAAAAATTTAACCAGGGTGGAAGGGTAACTAGTGGTGGAAGGGTAACTAGGAGTGGAAGGGTAACCAGGGGTAGAAGGATGGGTCCCAAAAAGCTAAAATTAGCGCCATATATTTTATGGTCGACTCCTAACTCAATTTTAAAAAGCGCTCATATAATTTTTCTCACTCCAAAAATTTGCCATCGTTGATTTTCATATATAAATTTATGGAAAACTATTGGATATGCGAATTATATCACAACAAAAATAAAACTTCCATGTAAGCTATAGATATTTTTACTCTGTAATATAGCACTCAGAAAATGTCCAGGTCAACTTTTTGTCAGGTTAACTCTGACCGCTAGCTGGCTGACAGAGGTTTCCATTACATGACATTACATCCTCGAAATACCTATCTAAGGTCAACTCGTGTAGCTCCCAATGCCCTACTTCACCTGCTGGTGGCTTAATTTCAGAATTTCTCCGGCCACAGGTAAACATAAGTTTAACATTCCCTCATGCAGGCGAACGCGCGCTTCACATAGGCTAAATTTTCCTGCCCGAGGCCAATTACGCCGTATGTAGGTCGTCGAGTTAGCCTCCATTTTTCTGAGTGTGGACCCTTACACCTGGCACAGCGATAATTTCCAAGAGTCTATCAATCCCACGAGGTTTTCTCTCAGTGTAACTTTGAAGACAAACTAATGGCAATTTTCAGTCCATGATGATTTAATTTTTGAAACATTACACCAAATAAAAATTCAATATCAACTATCAAGTGTTTAAAAACGATTAATATTGTTTATTTAGCTGCCGATTTTGAGGACAAATCCCATTTATTTCCGAAAATATTAATTGTGTCAAAAGTGTGCTGCTTTACTGTAACCATCGTGTGTGTAAAGGCAACATAGAAAGTGAAAGACACATAACTAATGATCAACGTAATGCAACTCAACATAATCTCGTTTCATGACATCGAATTTTCGAAACCAATCCATATCTCACGATTTTTGGCTCTGTCAGCGTAGAGTAAGTCACGGCAACTTGATTCGAGTTGAAATATCGAATAAATTTAAAACAATTTTTTTTTCATGTCTTTTGTTTCAAGGTTTTGATATGACTCATTAGTTACCTGATCGGGCAATGAATAAATTATTAACCATTTAACACAACACTTAAATATGATAATGTTACTAAGCTTTAAAAATGACATTTATTTTAAAAAATTTATCAAAATCGATATCAATTGAGAAATAATCCAGTAAAAGCCATTTGTGGATAAACTTTTAATAAATTTTTAAGTTTTACCAATACTAGACTTTTTGATGGTTAGAAAATATCAGCCACTAAAAAGATAGAGGCAGATACGTAGCATACACCAAAAATGCTAGTAGGGTTATTTATGCTGGCTTTACAGTGGCGTACCAGTGAACTACTAACATCATGGCTGAAATGCTGCATGGTTTATCAGAAAAAAAATTGACTGTTTTTATTTCCTTGGAAAAAATGGTTCTAGAAAAATTCAAGTTTTCTAATTTCGAATCTGAAATCGTCAACAGAGATTCCAATTTTGACATGTGGACAATTATTTAAAAACGATTGCATAGCGGAAACTGATTTTTTGTGTTAATTTTCTAATACCTACGAAACCGATTGTCATGAAATATTGCTGTGAGCTTTTTTAGTAATAATACCTTGCGGTAACCTGAAATTGCGATCCCCGTACCTGTCTCTTGCTATTTTGACTTTCCTTTGCTATAGAGGGAAAGTATTGTATTCATGAAGGATACCGACTCGAGAACGGGGGCAGATAGAAAATTTCTGATCAGTATAACATCCATTTCAGGCAAAATTATGAGGATGTCCGTGCATCTGTCTGTCGGTCTGTCTGCCAGTCTGTCTGTCGGTCTGTCTGTCTGTCAGTTATACGTATATTAAATAACGCGAGAACGCGTTGAGCTAGCGACTTGAAATTTTTTATAAATGAGTTTTACGAAAATCATAGTTTTCTATCGACTTTTTGGGCGGTAACGTTAGCTATAACTGGTACCTTCCATACAATTCTTTTGAAAAAATACAGGAGTGGTATTCCGTAACTTGATTCAACCGTTTGTTTCGAGTTAGAAGAAAAAGTGGTATTTGCTATCTCGGTTTCTGTCTGTCATTTATTTCGGTCAAAACAGAGACAGCGAATACTTCTTGTTCTTCTAACTCGAAACAAAATCTTGAAACAAGTTACGGAATATCACTCCAGTTTTTTGAAAATTTCTCGAAACCCATGGCTTTTGTGAAAAAATTCATATATCAAAATTTAAATAATATTTTCCACGTTTTTTGCTATAACGGTTTTTAGTTTTTACGTATCTTTAGCGTCTTAACATATTTGAAAAAAAAAAGTTTTTTTGAAAATTTCTTCCAAAATTATGTCTAGTCGAAACGTGGATTTAAGTAAACATAATGTAGCATAACTGCAAACTGACCCACTGAAAAATTCCCTAGACACTGAAATCTACTCTATTTCCCCGCTGAAATCTAGTCTTAGTAATCCACCGCCTACTTTTTTTCTTTCATCTAATACGGAAAGGTGTGAAGAGGTAGCAATAAATGTAAGTGGAAGAAAACATTTTATAAAGAGCTTCTTATATAAGGTAATATAGAAAACCGGATCAAAATCTCTTGAGTGGATTAGAAGATGGCAAGGAAGGGGTAAAAAACCCGGAAAAAGGGGTAAAAATACGGGACAAAATTTGCGTCTATTTCATACGCAGGGCTAGTTTTGCCATGCTGCTTGCAGGTCAATCAAAAACAGTGTGTTTTAATTAAAAAATAAGAAATTCGTTGCCATGCTATTTCTAAAATTTATAGTTTTTGAATTATCGTAAAACTATACCGAGCCACATTTTTTAAAAGGAGAGTCCCAGTTGAAAAATTAATGACCAACAAAGAGAACACTAGTTATTTTCCTAGTTATTTTTCAACTGAGATTTTCCTTTTAAAACATAAAGCTCGTCATAGTAAGGCACCTTCTGATTTTGTTAAATTTATTCATTGCCTGCCCTGCAAAATTGCCCTGCGTATGAAATAGACGTACAAAATTTCATATTTTTATTTTTTTTAAATTTCAATGTAATCTCTCATTGCATTTTTATACCCGTATAGTGAAACCAAACGGTATATTAAATTTTCCTTACCGTTTGTAACGCCAAGATCCCATCATCACACACAAAAATGAATTACACCAGTGTGTTTAGAATGACAAAAAAAAATCGAAATTTGCATGTCCGTCCGTCTGTCTGTCTGTGGTGCGGATTGCGGGCGCACGGATTGAGCTAGAGACTTGAAATTTTACGCAGATTCGTTTTTCGTAAAATGCAAGGCTAAGTTCGTTAATGAGGAAAGATGGACCATACGAACTAAAACGTTTTTTGCGAATATCTCAAAAACGATTCATTTTATAAAAAAAAGTGCAAGAACAAAAGTTATTTAGGATATGATTCTACATAAAATTCCCATACATCAAAATCCGGTTGGAATAAAATTTAAAAAATGTTATTGAAAAGTTTGACTTCAAAGTGGAATTTTTATACAACTGTTAGCCGTTCAATTAAACTTCGAACAATGCCATATCACCATACGGGTTTTCAATAATTGCCAGACTGGCAATTATAGCTTTTGTTATGCTTTTTTTAGAAATTTTTTTTAATTGGTTATTGTTTTTTAGTCCTAGAGAGCAAAATTTGAAAATTTTCACTTGGAAAATTTTAAATTTTCACTTTAGTGTGAAAAACACTTGTATGAAAAAATGTTGCTTATGAGCTACATCAGGCATGAAAGGGTTAAACAACCGAATGGAGAAGTGTAAAAGTTTCATGTTTTTAGAGTAGTTTTTTTGGGTGGTTTTTGATTTCACGTGGAACTCTTTTTTGATTAGTAATTTTTCACGCAATATACCTTCAAAAGAAAACGGAAAAATCTAGATATTATTATATGTTATAATTGGTTTATTTGTTCGGCATGTAATGCCCATTGGTTTAAAGAATAATAAAAATTTCGAAAAAAACATATATCAATTTACTGTTGAAGACGGACCAGAATTAAAAGCATAAGTGAAGAAAAACGAAAACTAACAAATTAAGATGAATTGTTTTGATGAAAAATAAGTTAATGCCGTAATAAAAACATCACCAGCTGCCAACAATAATATATATATATATATATATGAAAGGCACAAAAAAGAAAAGCATAGAGTAATATTATGGTGTGTTCTACCCATCGTATGATTCCTCCACCTACATACTAATAATATGTGCATGAAGACTTTCGGTTCAGTGAAAAAAAAATCCCTCAGTAACTTTTCTATGTTGATTATTTCACTTTCTTAGTGTATATTCGAATTCATTGTGCATGATGCGTTTTAAACCCAAAATAGTGTATAAGAAAAACACGCATGACGTCAGTGTGAAACACATGTCATCGAACTTTTAACTATTAAATTCTTACGAATAATTTATGTTGAAAGATAGAAAATTGCTCAAAATGTCCCATAATATTAAAGAAATAACGAGTTAAAGCACAATAAGCAAATTATAAGCGGCCATATTAAGTAACCCATGCAAATTCCAAAATCTTGTTTTCGCCATTCGCCAAGAGTTCAACTCTCTCATCAAACCATATAAAATATAATGTAATATTCGAAACGGGTTATTATTATTATTTTTTTATTATCAATCTATAGACAACCTATACGTACAAGGCCTATAGTCATGTTTGCTTTTTTTTAAATGAATAGCTCAGACTATAGATAAGAACCTTTCTGACTTTTTCGATTCACATACGATATCGTTTTACCACATCTGGAAATGATAAAAAGATCAAAAGATCATTTTATGATCCTCCAAATACATATGCTTGGTTGGTCATACGAAGGTTAATGCAATCATTTACGTATAAATAGTATTACTACAACTATCTACTATTATGGTAAATACAACAACCTATTTTATGGAATTAAATTGACACCTGTACACAAAGTACGTACGTCTATGTTTATTTTATGTGCACGCGCGCTGAAAATTTGTATCACAGTTCCACAAGATCAGCTATAAAGTATAAATAAACTCACATGAATTTCCATTTTTAATCCCGCTTGCATGGAAATCTGATGAAAAATATTTGATTTTGTCGTTTTCGATAACAAATATCACTTCATCGTCGCCGTGGCTTGATCAAGTTGAACATTTTCTTGATTACAGAATAACAATTTTAAGGTAGAGACAAAAAAAAATGCATGAAAATTTATGATAATGTTGAAATGAAAAGAAAATCTGACTTCCAACTAGTCTTGAAATGCCATTAATTATAAAATTTTAATATTTATTAATATTTTTTTTCGTTTTTCAAAATCTTTTTTAAATAGCTGTCCAGTACAAAGTACTTAGATTGAGCTGTGAGTGCTGAAGCAAGTTTCATGATGTTTTCTTAGTTCACGTGTCGTGTTGTTGTTGTTGTTGTTGTTGAAGAATAAACGAAAAAAAATGTACGACCGTCTACAAGGACAAAGTTAAAAATCTATAGATACACTATCTTTGATAACCAAATACATTGAACAATTTTTTTTTCGTGATTTTTCTTTTTTAAAGTAGATATTTTTAGAACTTCATATTGGTTAAAGACAAACTGAACAAGTTGGGAAAAATACTTGTTTCCAAGTATTTTATAGTGTGTATGGCTATGCTATGCATAAAAATTAGAGGAATTTCGAAAAGACGTAAGGAAGAGAAATAAGTTCAGAAAAAGAAGGCGAAAAAAAATTCCTATGTTGCATTTAAGTGCTCAGTGTGAAAATGATTGAGACCTGCCCCTACTTAGGCATCATCTCCGAGAGCCCCGCCCGTCTCCACAGATTCACAGATCGGATGGTGGTGATTGCAACGATTTTGTGGCAGGTGTTCTAGTAATGGCATACGGGCAATATCTCATACACAACATGATGGACGAAACTTGTATCTAGTCACTATGCATTTCATAAATATAGCCGATATACATATCTATATAGATTCATATAAAATATATTTACAGATAAATTAGATGAACCGAGATATAGTTATGTGATCTAATTTACATGAGTACTAAATGCGTTCATACGTGTAGAGTATAGAAATGATGACTTGAAGAAATGCAATTTATAAAATACAAAAATAAATAATTAGAACCTGTGCTCGTTAAAAATAATTTCCTCATGTCAGACCTGTTTTTAATAATTTACTCCAATAAATTAGCTGTCCCAAGAATATTTTATTTTTAATGCTATTACCATGTGATCGTGGTCTGTTTCAAATGCATATTAATATTTCAACTAGATTATATGTCCACAAGATAAATGTTACTTTGCATGAAATTGTGTTATTTTGCTGTTGTTGTTGTTGTTGTTTTTTTTCAATTTATTTAATCGAATTCTATGTTTTGAATTCAACAGAAAGTCACATTTTTTCATAAAACTTTTCTTTTAATTTCATGAGTCTGTTACAAGTTATTTTAGTCCAAATTTAATCCTTCACACATGAAATTGACTATTCTGCAGATCAAATTGACCATTTTGCCAACCGAATTGATAAAAAATATGTTCTTTGCATCAAATTTAATTTTTTGTACGTATTTTCCAAGTCCAGGGCCACTTTTCCCGATTTTACTGGGGGCCCAGTAAATAGGCAATTACGATGAAGTACAGTAAATCGATAGCTTGATGTAAAAAGGTCGTAAGCGAAAAAAAACCAAAAAAATAAGTTTAGTTTCTTTATGAAAAAACCTCCATTATGACAAAAACGTTATTAAATTTAGTAAAATGCGACGGTCATCTAGTATAAATATTGTAGAAAACAAAAGTTTGTTGTGAAAGTTTTATATAATTTTATAGTCTTTTCTATACACCACCGCCTGTCTGTCTGCCTGTTCGTCAATGAACACCGAAAGCGTTGAGCTAGAGACTTGAAATTGTGTATAGTTGAATTTCTTAAAGTTTTTTAACGGGCAAAATCGGACTATTAGATACTTTAAAGTTTTTTAACGGGCAAAATCGGGTTATTACTTCTCTCCCCCCCATACAAACGAAACAGTTTTTAACAATTTTCTCGAAAACGGTTAGTAGTAAAAATCTAGTTGAAAATTTGTAGATGTTCAAATGTATGGAAAGGTTATATCAAATCACATTCTAAACACATTTTCGTTCCGAATTTTCATTTTTCAAAAAATCATGTATATCTCTTTCATAAGGGGATAGAAGAATTAGTGGAATTTTGCTTATCGAAAAATTTTCTTTAAGATTTATGAGAAACGACGCAAAATTTCAAATGTCTGATTAAAGACCAATTCAGACTAACAATTGCGATTACGATTGCGATTACGATTGAGATTACGATTGCGATTACGATTACGATTACGATTACGATTACGAATACGATTACGATTGAGATTACGATTGCGATTACGATTACGATTACGATTACGATTACGAATACGATTACGAATTCGATTACGATTACGATTACGATTACGATTACGATTACGATTACGATTACGATTACGATTGCGAATACGATTGCGATTACAATTACAATTACAATTACAATTGCGATTACGATTGAAGCTTCTCGACCAATCAGATCAAAGCTTTCAACGATAGGGACATGAAAGCTTTGATCTCATTGGTCGTTGAAGCTCAATCGTAATCGCAAATCGATAGTCTGAATTGGTCTTAAGGGCGCGTTTCACCACTGCTGGATAAGTTTTATCTAGTGGTTAAGTACATCTAACCGACCTTGTGCCGTAGACATAAGACATATCATACTAATATATAAAAATGAGTTGGTGTCTGTCTGTCTGTTCCTCTTTCATGCAAAAACGGCTGAACCGATTGACTTGAAATTTGGCATGAGTGTCTGTGGTAGTTCTGGTTCCAACATAGGCATACGGAAAAGTAGCGCGATAGGTGGGGGAGTAAGGGGAGGGGGTAAAGTAAATCCGAATCTTTTAAAGGAAAGCACGGACAACTTATGCTACATTTACACGAATGACAAATTTGTCATTTTTTTCTTGTCATTATGTTAATTCCCGTGTAAATGGCATAATTTTTGTAATTTTTTCTGTCAGAAAATGTCAATCTCTCATAAAAGAATGAACTTGTCCATTCTTTTATGCCAGATTGTCATTCGTGCAAACGCAATATTAGTTATGACAACTTTAGTATTCAACTTTTGTCATAACTAATATTGCGTTTGCACGAATGACAATCTGGCATAAAAGAATGGACAAGTTCATTCTTTTATGAGAGATTGACATTTTCTGACAGAAAATTTACAAAAATTATGCCATTTACACGGGAATTAACATAATGACAAGAAAAAAATGACAAATTTGTCATTCGTGTAAACGTAGCATTATTCTATCTAATTTATTGCCAATTGAATTTTGTTTTCTTAGATTTTGTTCTACTCACGCCTTTAGCCGGCCGTAGCCGGGTCCAAATTATAGTGACAGATATTTATTTGCTAGATAAAACTTATCTAGATAGTAGTGGTGAAACAGGCCCCTTTTCTATAATTTAGCCAGAGCGTAGAGGAAGACCCTGTAATGCTGAAGCACAGGTCAGGATGGTATTGAATTCGTTATTATATTTTGGAGGGATGAACAGGCATGTGAAATTTCGTGATTTTCATATAAAATCACTGGCAAAAGTAGTTTTTTTGTCCAAAAATTTGTTCTAAGCTTTGCGAATAATATACCCTATATTTTTCATATAATAGCATAAAATTTAGCATATTTTAGGCTTCCCGCTGTATTGGAACGTTTTCTTGGCAAATTTGTTGTGCAATTAATCGAGGACTACTGTGCCTCTATTTTTTGGGAGTCAGTACAAACAAGTAAACTGTCCATACATTACAATTTTGATGGAAATCATTTTTCTCCGAGCATATACACTTTTAATGACTGACTGAAGCCGATCTAAAAAATCCTGCCTGCAATGCTGATGTACAAATCAACTTGAAACACACCAGTAATGAATTTTCTTTCATAGTAGTATGAAAAATTACAATCGAACTCTCTCGATTTATTTCATTGGCAAAGAGTTTTCACATGTTATCCGTAGCCCTGGCGAAATGGCCCACCTGGCGATATGCAAATTGGAAATCCGTTACAAAAATCTGTGTATTCAGTAACTGATACTATTTTTCCATTAAGATTCTTCGATTTCTCACATAAATTTAATCCATCCTTTGGTTTAGATGATATTAAATGATTTATTCCATCATCTCTACATCCTGAACAGAACTGAATATTTATGCTAATCAGTTTAACACAGTAAGCAATCACCCAGCGAAACCCTTATCCTTACTATCCAATATTGAAATGATTTTCTGGATCCAATCCTATTCACTCAGTCAACGACCGAAAGGTATTGCATTACGAAACTACAGCAACCGTGAGAAACGTTTCCATTTCCAGAGTTCAAAGATAAAGAAATTGGTGGAAAAAATTATCATTCGATAGGCTCATGCAACCAAAACTATTCTGATATCCAAAAATTACAAGATAAAAAAAAATTCAAATGTGGAAAATAGACGACAATGACTATGACGACCTATAAGAAACCCCAAACAGTCTACTTAACTTTTCTTTTATCTCCGTTGACGTACACAGTAGTTTATTTACATTTCTTATGATACAACAAGAGTATAATTTATGGTCCTATTGGGCCCCTTACGAAGGTTAGGATTCACTCTTTTATCAAAATATATTCCTCTGTGCATTCTAGTAGTAGACCTGAAATAGGTTTACCATTTTCGGTTGGTCCCAGGTTTGTATTTACTTTTGCTTCGATAGTCAAGCATATTCAGATGATGCAAATCACAATAAGAAACCCTTTTTTCACACATGATTTAAACAACTGTATGTCAGTTGTAAGGGAGAAATTCCATAATCCTTTTGCAAATGTTATGCAATTATATGACTTAGAACGCAAAAAAAAATCGTTCTTCTACCTGTCCATAGTTACCTACTGTTTTAGGAATCAACCTAATACTGTTTATTATTATCATATTTTCGCTATAATGATAAATGGGATTCTAATAATTTTTGCATAAATGTCAATGTATCGCAATGGAAAGTTATTGATCGCATACAATAGAAACGATTATTGGTGTTTGTTTACAATCCGATGGGTGCCATCCCTTTTTTGTTGGCTAAGGGTTAGCGAATAATCATACCTTTTACAACGACGTACATTGTGTTTATGATCATTGAACGGTGGGAATGAAGAATAGAATAGATGCTTCTGCTACATCGAATAAAAAATCCGATTTTTACTGAGAATACATTGACAATAAGATGGCAGGGTGATTGCGCGAAAACACAAATGATCAAAGAAAGGGTTGTTGCTAAATTATTTAATCTTTATTGGCCGCTATTCAATGTTACATTTTCGTTTATACGCAGTTCTGTGATTATAAAATATATCTCATTTTATTTCGGATCTTGACATTACTTATTTTTATACTCTATATGATATACCATATAGAAGTATATTGGATTTAGTATGCCGTTTGTAACGCATCGAACCAATCATCGGACACAAAAATGAATTACACCAGGGTGTTTGGTTAACGCATGTCCGTCCGTTTATCTGTCTGCCCGTTTACTTGTCTGTCCGTCTATCTATCCGTCCATCTGTCTGTCTATCCGTCTTTCTCTCCGTGAATACCATAACTTTCTAAAAAGATTGAGCTAGAGACTTGAAATTTTGTATAGTTGTGTTTCTTGTAATTGGCTAGGCTAAGTTCTTCAACAGACAAAATTGGACCTTTCCTTTCCCCCTCCATCATACAAACTAAACAGTTTTTTACAATTTTCTCGAAAACGGCCAATCATATTGGAAAACTTATTAAGGTAAAATGTATTTAGAATAAAATTTTGCATAACTTATCCATACACCCGACTTCAATCGGACCACTGCTTCCACCCTTTCCCATACTAATAGAATACTTTTTTCCTGTTTTCTCGAAACCGGTGAGTCGTATTGAAAAATTTATTAAGGTAAAATCTGTTTAGAATATGATTTTACATAACTTATCTACACATCAAAATCCAGTTGGGCCATACCTTCTCCCCTCCCGCATACAAATTGAATACTTTTTCTATTTTCTCGAAAACGGTGAGTCATATTGAAAAATTTATGAAGGTAAAATCTGTTTAGAATATGATTTTACATAACCGTTCCATACATCAAAATGTAATCGAACCAATACTTTCCCCCTCTCCTATACAAATGTAGTTTTTTTAAATAAAAATTGTGTCTGTCATCATATGGAGAGTATTTGACGATTGGCTCCTGGCAATTGTAGCTTATTTTTTCCATATCAATTTAAATGCCACTGAAATGCTTTAATTTTTAACCACCATTTTTTTATAGAAGAAATTCTAAGTAGATTGTGTGTTTACAAAGTAAACATATGTTTAAAGAAGTGTTCAGTAAGCAAACAGATTTTTCAAACCCTTTTCTTTCATAGTTTAAACAAATTTCAGTTGAATTAAAAAAAAATACATATTCAGTTTGCCTAAGTTTAAATGTGGTCTGCTGATTCAAGTGAGATCCATGAACAAACACAGTCGATTGTTCGTAGATATTGAGAAGAACTTTAGACAGTTGTCTCTAAACAAAACAAAATTTAGGGCTGGTTTTTACAACTCTGTTTGTTAGACTGTTATTGAAAGTAAAAGTCTGGTATCTGGCAAACTAAAGGGCAAAGTTTTAAAGATGTATAGATTTTTCTTCCATTATTGTGTTCTATATCTTGGATACTGTTTAAAAACATCTGGTGTGAACAACACATGACTTTCTTATACAAAATCTACGTTGGTGTACAATTTATACTATAACTATACGAACAAAACATTAGCTTATATAAAAACACGATTTTTTATGTTACAAAACCTGAAATATCTCGATAACGGTCAAAGCTATTGATTTACGGTAAAAGGAAAAAAAACATCTTTAATTCCTTTTTGGCTACCATGTGAGTCACCGGTGATCACAGCGTGTCACCCACAGGGACAATGTGAGTCACCGGTGTACACACACTATTGTCATTACCGTCAGTTTCTCAAGTTCCATGGTTGAGTGCAGTCGTTCGTGCGGTACAAAGGGTTTTTTTTTTGTGGAGCATATTGTGTTCCTCACAGTGCCTCACAGTGTGCAAAAGTGAAATAAGAGTTTGAGTCACCGGTGACTCACAAAGTACAGAAATGATTTTTGCGTTTTTTCCCAGTGTATACTAGCGGAGTAAGCGTTTTTTTGGCTGGTAGCCAACGTGTTAACTGTTTTTTTTTCAAAAAAAAAAAACCGTTAGTTTTCAAGCAAAAATGTTTTGTTTTTGATTTTTAAGGAAAATACCTCAATAACGGTAAAACATAGCGGATAAAAGTGAAAGACAAAATTGTGACAAATATTATTCTCTTCAATTCATCCCCACCACGAGTCATCAAAAACCCATTAGTTTTCGAGAAAATGGCAAAAAACTGATTTTTTTTAAAATAACGATATAAGATGATAACGGTTTGAGATATCCAGTTCTTGTGAAAGACAAAAGTGTAGGAAATTTTACTGTCTTCAACTTTGGTCAAGCAAAAGACTACTGAAAAACGCGTAGTTTCGGAATAAACGAAATTTCGAAATTTTTGTAAGTACAACAATTTTTTGTCATTTCAACAAATTAGGTATTATTAACATTACAATTGAGGCGTTAAAAGCTAGAGTGGACCAAGCCACATAATAGAGTTTTTGAAGCTTTTCAACTTTTGTACTATTATTGACTGTAAATTTTTGGAAAAAAAAAATTTCTGTGGACTTTATTACTCAGTGTTGAAATATTCTTTTGTGCATCCAAACATTTTTATCTAAAAACTCACTCGCAATAGTTTTTTTTTGCGATTTAAACAAAAATTTTGTTAATTTAACAATGATTTTATCCATATGATCAATTTTTCATTTACTGAGGAATAAATTTCACTTTGTTAATTCAACAAAATTATTTTGTTGGTCGATATGGGATAACAATTTTGTTGATTTTGTGGGGCAAATAAAAGAACTCGAACTGATTTGTACGGTGGTTTTGAGAACTGTTGATTACAGAATTTTAGAGATAGCTAAATGTACGAGCAGTGTTGTCAGGATTAAACACAGTGTCAATTGAATTAGAGTATCTTATGCCCTATAATTTAACAATAATTTTATCCATATGACCAATTTTTTCTCTGAGTGTAGTCTCTCGTCCTGCGTGGTTTCTGATAGTGTGGTTTCGCAGTTGAGCGATTAGTATTTGGCTACCAAAATTCAAATGTATTGCACGATTTTTGAGCACTTCTTCAATTTTCCCGTCATTTGGTTGGACAGGGAAACCTAATCTGATATCGTTCCTTACTCCCGTTCCCTCTTCCCGATAGCTAAGTGTTCACATAAGACATTTTTTAATCACATTTTTTTGTGTATCTCGTAAAAACTGAAAAGTAGCTATTAAAAATTGGAAAGCAAAAATGAGTTGAAAAGTTATAATCGAAGGACATGTTGAGAACGTTCCCTTATTTTTCAGAACGCAAGAAATATTTTTGAAAATATTCCGCCCCACTTTGAATTCATCCATAATTTCTTAGTGAAATCTTTGATTAATTTATAGAAATAAAATATGATTAATACCACGAAGATGCGTTTCAATCCCTTTTCATGTTTTTCTACAGATATTTTTTTTGAGGTTCGCGATATTCTTTCTGAATTACACCTCCTTCATTTGATTGCCGAAATAAAGATATGATTAAGTACCTACATTATTCTCCTATATTATTCCTAATCTCTTCTTCGATACTATTAGACGGAGTGAAAATCAAATCAATGCTGGTAACCTTTTGAAAAAAAAAATCATTTTTTTTTATCGAAAAATTCTTTGTAACATATTTTTGTAGCAACACTTGAGTTTTACCAGATGTTACCTTCCTTCGTTCTTATTTCTTGTGCTAGACAGGTCCCTTCTACGCAATCGACCGTATCTGAAATAAATTTAAAAAGGAAAGATAAAAAATAGATTTTTTGGTTCTAGAGAAAATCTCCAAGTATCCGAGGGCAGAACTTTTAATCGTATTTTGTTTTGATTAGACGTCTCCAGATTATTCATCTTTTAACGAAAACCTCGGCTTACTGTGGTTACCAGGGATATTACTCTGGTTAGCATTCGGTTAAAAAAAACCTTGATTAAACGTATTTGTAAAAAAAACATTACCAAACGTAATACAGACGATAAATCACTCCAGTTTTTGATAAATATTTTTATGTGGTAGAAAGAGACGTGTTAAAAATTTCATGATTTTAATAAAAATTAAAAAAAAAATACTTGAAATGAATAGATGTTAAATTAGTTTAGCGCATTATTTAAAGGCCATGCCTTTGAAACCTATATCTTTGTACATAGTAGCTGCCATTTATGGATACTGTCTTAAATATGGATAATCTTTTAAGGGTAAAACAATAACAGATAGAGGATTTCAAATACAAGGCAGAAAAAATCCAATCAAGTCATCGTGTGTCTTAATTTGCAAATCGATATGAAGACGCGACTTCACCGATCACCATGGCCTCAGGTGATTGCGTGTAAACCCTTTTGCCGTTTTCTTCAAGTCTTTTACGATGCATTTCATAGTGCTAGCTCGTTTGAAGGAAATTTTCTCAAATTATAGCTATCGCGATTTTAGAGGTATATCAGAAATCAATTGAAAAAAAGTCAATCCCTTAAAGGGTACGAATATTTAGTAATCCTAACGCGCAACATTCTTCCAAAAAAAAAAACTATATTTCTTACTTAGTGGTCTCGGTTGCGCAGATGTATTTTATTCCTTTTAACACGTTGAAAGTTAGTCTGCTGGCTGCTAATTTGAATAATTTTTATTTGTATTTTTTGCCCTTATTGCATGGTTGGTATTTTTCGGTACATCTGGAGATTAGGGTTAACTTCACTATTACCGAATTAAGGATAAATTTACCCTTAACCATTTCGATTTCTCTTACCGGCTCGAAGTTACGTTAAATTCTTTAAATTGTAATTAGTTTGAAGTTTATGTTTCGGGATCTTATTTTGTATTCTGATAAACTTATCACAACAAATTATCTTTACGTAAAAGGTGCTAATTGTTGGGTTAAAACACGCATATCGTTGCTAAGAAAGTTCGTTGGGTTAAAACACATACTGTTGTTAAGAAAGTTAGTGAATTACCAATTATTCAATTATTTAATAAAATATCGCATTTCTTAAATGGTAGTTTAATTTTATCCCTGATGTTGTCTGTACGTTTATTACTCGAAAACCACCAAACTTGCACCAAGTGACCGAGTAACCCAAGGAAACAAGTACATTTCATAAATTGATCAACGGTCGAGCTTTAAAGAATGGACTTGCACCAAGTTAGACTGTTTTCTATCAGAATTGGGGTGGTAATTTAGCTGTATAGCAATACCCGGTGAATACGGAAGCGACTGAGGGATGGGTAGAAGGAGGAGCGGGGGGGGGGGGGGGGGGATTAGGCCAAATAGTCTTTTCACGCGCCTCTCACAAAAATGAAGACCAAGTTTGCTGATCGGCAAAGTGGTCCATAAGTTGAAAGATTAGAAGTTTTAAGAGTGTCGGGAAATTTTTACATAACTCTTCCACACATCACATTTTAATTGAACTACAGTAATCCCTCCAACTGCGCGGTTTCTAACGGCGCGGTTTCGCAACTGCGCGGTTAAGTTTTTAATACAAAAATTTCGAACTGCGCGGTAAAAATTTCGCAGCTGCTCGGTTTTTTTTATAATTTTCGTTTAAAAAAACATGTTCCTAACCCCAAAATTTCATACAAAGTAGGGTTCACAGTGCGCGGTTTCGGTTTGCGCGCTCTTTTTGAGGAACGTATCTATCGCGCAGTTGGAGGGATTACTGTATTTAATATAACTCTTTCAGACATCAATAATTAGTCGAAACACCATTTTAAAAAGCTTTTATACAGCTTGTTTTTTTGTCTGTTTGTTTGCCTGTCAGGGTCAAATATTGTAATCTAATTTTGACCCACTTCAACTCATCTGATAGTCTTGTAATGTTTTTACACATACGTAACACCAATGACATTATAATATTTTCACTACTTCGTCCTTGTAAGGAGAACGGAAAGTCCTGTAAGGATAGCGTGATTATCTTTTCCTTCAGATTTTTCGGGGAAAAAATCATCTGAGAGTTTTTGGGGTCGCTGAATCCGATTCTGGAGTCAAAAAATCAGTAAGGATATCTCAAAGGCAAGGATATATATTCGAAGACTAAAAAGTGTTTAGTCAAGCTCATAAGACTAAACAAACTCCGGTGGGCTGGTCATGTCACTCGAAGGAGTGAAAGTGACCCGGCTCGGAAAGGCTTATGTTGTAGGTTATTAACAATAAGGCGAAGAGGAGACCCAACCGTAGATGGCAAGACAGCGTTGACCAGAACGCGAAGAGAATTGGAATGCCAAACTGGAGGACATCGGTACCTGACCGGTACCTCTGACGAGAGACATTGCGGCAGGCCAAGACGGGAAATTTGTTGTAGCGCCGAGAGAGAGAAAGATAAAGTATTTAAAAGTGTGGCAAAAGCAGGCGCTTTTTGTGTTTTTAGTCATGCTAATCAATTACAAAATGGCTAGGGCCCATTTGCTGATACAAGTCATAACTATTTAAGTTATCTTAAACCACAGAAATTCTGGCACTTGACAATTTAAGTTCGACATAAGTTGCTAAGTTTCGTTGGTGCAAACCGCTCTAAGACAGATCAAATTTAAAAAATGAAACAAATTTTTTTTAAAAGCTTTGATTAGAAAAGTGTTCTAAAAAGGGAAAAGTAATTTTTTGGGCGTTGTGCATCAAAAATAAAAGTGAGATAAAACGTAAGAAAATAAAAAATATATATTTATCTCTCTTTTATTTCTGATACACAGTGTCGTAATTTTTTTCTGCCTTTTTAGTGCTTATTTTCAATAAAAGCTTTTTTTTTTAATTTTTCTTTTTTTTCCCCATTTATTTTTATCAAATTAAAAAAAAACTTTTGAAATCGTATCAATACTCCTGTAAGGGTTTTTTTTCCGAAAAGGATGATTTCTGATAAAAATAGATTTAAAAGCCACCAGCTATTCATAAAGAATTACTATTTTTTCCAACAATAGGCATAGAATATATAAAATAAATTCCCTTAACTTATGATAGTTTTTTTTTATACGGCTTTTTAGTTTGTTGTTTTTGTGTGACGAAAATAACAACGACAAGTTTCTGTTTGATCTAGAAATAATATTTATCTATCGTACACCACTATTCAAATACCATACACATATATTATTTTCTAAAATTAATTTGAAACTTATGTTAGCCTGCCAAAATTAGAAAATTATTTTCGTGTTTATAATGTTAAATGTTGCCCCATACTAAGACAAGTGGTTGTCAACGTCAAATGTGACAAATTTTTTATTTCTTTGTCTTCTATTCGACTATCATATAATCTTGATTTTTTTTTTCTTTATTTCCAGAATATATGATCTCGTTTTTCTTCATGAACAGAGCTAACACAACAGACATCGAGCCGAGCATATTGATAGCATGATCATCTTTCTTTCGTAACATCAAAGTAAGTTGAGAGTTTTTTTTTGTTGGAAATATTTTTAAATTGAATTTATAACGTTAAAAATGCGTTTGTATTATAAGTTAATGGACAATTATCCATTTGGTTAGAATGATCTTTGTGGAATTAATCAGTCAGCATCTTAAATTCATATACCAATCGTCGATATCATTATATAGATCGTGGAAAAGGGCAAAACATCTTAATAGTTTCTGTATGGATGATTTAGGTTTGTAAATAAAAAAGTCAGAAGAATTATTGAGGAAATCTTTATGTGTCAAAAAAAAAATTCTCGTGTTTATTTGATAGAAAATTTTCGGAAGATTTTGTGAAAATTGCACACGATTCTTCAAAGTGAAATGAAAGATTGAAAGTGTGAGGTCCACACAGATAAATTTCAAGATGCTTCGTTGCATTCCATGATCTATGATCTCTCGATGCGTACAATGCATCAGCGAGGGTAATTGTGTTACGAAAATAGTTTGGATATTCGCCAACTTAAGAGGTCACAAAACTTTAATAACAAGCAGTACATTCATTACATTTTGATAAAAAAATAAATAAAGAAAAAAATGTGATCACCAAATGAATTTATTATACCAAATGATGGTTTAGGTTCTCCAGATGAAGGAATATCAAATTAATAAAAATGCTCAATTTGAAAGAATTTTATCATACTAATATATAAAAATGAGTTGGTGTCTGTCTGTCTGTTCCTCTTTCACGCAAAAACGGCTGAACCGATTGATTTGAAATTTGGCATGAGTGTCTGTGGTAGTTCTGGTTCCAACACGGAAAAGTAGCGCGAGGGGTGGTAACCAACTAGATTTGGTTTTCCTTGGATTTGTTCCATTCACGCGGCCGGAGGGCGCGTTTTATTTGGGGGGTTTTTTTAGGAATACCATCAATTTTTTTTTTATGGTCTATGTTGGAGCTAAACTTCAGGCCAATCGGTTCAGTAGTGTCCCCGCGAAAGAGTAACATAGCGCAAAAACTAAGTTTCGAAATCACTTTTTTCATTAAAAACAAAATAATTTGATGGCCCATTTAAATCTGTTTAAATTTTAGATTCAATATTGTCGAAAATTTTTAGTTGCAACCAAAATCTTGGCATGCAATCGGAGGAAAAGTCCATCTTAAAATAATACTCCACTAAAAGTTTCCATTGATTTATCGCTATGAGATTTTGCTTGTTCGCTTTCTGTTTACGTTTTTATTTGTTCATCTCTCTTCGGTCGGTAAGCTATTTAAGCATCCGAGGGAGAAAGAAAACTCCGCTCAAAGATTTGTGTGATGTAATGCCGTCAGATGATGCTCGCATAAAGCTTGAAGCAGCTGATTTTGTTAATGGGGGCGTCTTTATTTGTGAAATGGCAACGTCAGAGTTACCCCTGGAGCCCAATGAACGCAATGCGAACGCAACTAAAACGCACAAACTGTCACTTACAAGTTGGTTCCATAGAAATCATTTGAAGTGAGCACAGTGAACGCAGAGAACGCACCTACAACGCAAAAGTTTGAAAACTCCTAACTTTGCCGCAGCAATTCTGCGTTGACAGTTCATAAAGTGAGGTTGGAAAAATGTCGTTCGAGGAAAAATTGATAGCCTTAGTGCAAATAACAAAGATAAAGACCAACAAAGCAAATTATTGCTTCAAAATTATCCATTTTTGTAATGTTGCTAACGTTATACCACTTTATGTCACTTGTACTACTTTACGAGATGCCATTGGGCCGCTGAAATGTTGCGCTGCGTGATAGTTCACAGCGTTGCAGTTGCGTTCGCGTTGCGTTCATTGGACTCCATGGGTTACGTTCCTGTGTCATAATTGCGGCATGGCAAACCACTTGGCAGTGTTCCCCACTATGGGTGTCATTTCGCATCCCATTCGCACAACGGCGATGTGCCCGCGACAATCGTCGCGATTTGCTTGGTGACGAAATACATGAATAAAGACGACACGGCTGCTTAAAATGCTATTTGGGGCTTCTAAATCATCGGTAGAGGGATAATGAATTCTAATTACAGAAGTATTATTAATTTTGTTTATTTACAAAAAAAAGCCTCCTAATATGTATCTACATTTTCATTAATATAATGAACGTGTTGAACAAAAATGATAGACCGAACGGTCATGTAAGTAAAATTAAGGAAATTAAGCATTGCTAGAAATGAAAACACGGTGAAAATAAATTAAAGAAGTGGAAAATATTTCTGAACCCCCTTAAATACCAGAATATCTAATAAATACTCGCGGCATCTGATATTACCGAGCGATGTTTATGTCAATTTTCAGTGTTGTTTGCCGGACTTAAATCGTCAAATGGAAGAAGAAATGTGCTCAATGGTCTAATATTATGTGGCACATCTGCCAGAGAAACAAATTAGTTGGATGAATGGCATAACGTTAAATAGAATTGCCGAGCTGCCAAACTCTGTAAACTACCCATTCGTATAAGGCCTCATGATTCGATGATCCCGAAATCCAAAAACTGCTCTTACTCATCCTCAATGGGTTTTTTCGGACGGTCAAATTATAGATAGCTCCTTCTATATTTACATGCATCTATCTTTATATCTGTCATGATTATTATCTGTTTTTTTTTCTGTTTTCCTCGACTTGCTTTTTGTATTTGATTCTATTTGTTTCAATATGTTGTTCCTTAGTTTTTTTTATGTAATTATCGAACATTTAAGTAGTTAACTTAAAGCCCTATATTTACGAGTTTCGAACGCATACTTATTTTCCGTCCTGTGTTGATGGGACTGTGGATATAATTCCCCTTTTTGATGGTTCCTGATGTTCTTCCTTTTTCGGGTTATAATTTTATTCTATTTTAGCCCTTCTCGAACAGCGATTACAGTTTAATAGTCTGTGTCAATGAATGGAGTTTAAATGGTTTTAACACAAATTTTTCAACAAATTTTATTTACATTTTTACCAAGAAAAGTGCATTAAAGTGACATTTTAAAGTTATTAAAAGAAATTTTAAAATCAAAATGATTTTTTTTGTTGTCAAAGATATTAATTTTGGATGATTCGACGTCACTGATTTCGAATATGACATTTGTTTGACCAGAGAAACAAGTTTATGAAGGTAGTGCCACTAGAAGTGTGTGTCATTTAGTGGCCAATACGTGCCATAACACCAAAAAGCCACTTTGAAATCCGATTTTTTTTCCTAATTTTTCGTTTTGTCATTACGATCGTATTGAAAATTCCAAACGTGTATGCTTAGACGCCGTTTACACCTGACTCTTTATTTGGCGAATTTTATGCTTCGACACTAAATTAATTAGTGTTGTATAACATTTTACACTGCGGGAGAAAATTCAGAAATTTATTCTTGAAGAACTCCCGAACTCGAATTTTTTCATATAAAACCGACCGAAAAAATTCGAATTTTGATATTTTTTGCTAAGTTAATTAATTATGCGATAGATGAATAAAATTCGAAGAATAAATTCTGAATAAAAGTCGCACAGAAATTTACGAAAAAATTGCAAGTGTAAACGGGGCCTTATAAGATTACTTTGCAATTCTAAAACTTGCAATTCTGTACAAGATTTGTTTTTTAAAAGTGACGCAAGGATACGGTGATAAGATAAACCGGCATTAAAGCCCAATTCAGACTAACGATTGCGATTGTGATTACGATTGAAGCTTCTCGACCAATCAGATCACAGCTTTCAACGATAGGGATATGAAAGGCTTGATTTCATTGGTCGATGAAGCTAAATCGTAATTGCATTCGTAAAGGCAATCGTAATCGCAATCGTAATCGCAAACGTAATCGCAATCGTTAGTCTTAATTGGGCTTAAGGTCGAAATTGGGTTTAAACTAAAACTTTGTCCCGGATTTATCAATTTAGAGCTATAATCTATCAAGCGCTAGAATAAAACAGTTATTTAATAACTGAAACAGACTGGCGACTGGTGGTTTGCTGTAAATTATATTCTTTTCGTCACTCCAAATTTTTACAATGAATTTCCACCTAGGGTGCTGGTATATCAAAAGTTTTCGCCTGCGGCTTCTTTTTCTTTATTAACATTTTAACGATTTCGATTGTATTTATTTAAAGAACGTGAAGATCAAGAAAAATAGAGTTTTTTTTGCTTGAAACTCGGTAGCTCTTGAGTTAAATAATATGTTTAAAAAAATCGCCTGCGGAACATATCTGATAAATTTTTCTTTCACCTGCATTTCCTGGTTTTTGTTGAATTCTGGTACATAATCTTTGTTATTATTCCGTTGCAGCCATTCTTCTTAAACCCCCCCCCCCCTCCCCGACCCTTCGCTTACCTTGTCCCTGATTGGCTTTAAAAAATGTGGTCACCCAACCCAACTAGTATTTTAGTCAACTGTGGCGTTAATGGTCGTGACGACGTTACGATTGGCATAAATGCTGCTTGGGGATCTGTGCTAAATTAGTCAAGATCGGTTTATTGCCTAAGATAAGGGATTTAATTGCACTTTTCTTTTAGTTTTTTTGATTAAAGAGGATGTAGATAAAAACGTTAGTATAATTTGTATTTCCAAATTTGACTAAAAAACACACACACACTTAAGAAAAACCGTAAACACTGTTATATTAATTATCATTAGTCTTACAAATGTTTCATTCAAGCTCCGGTCGCCAAGTTTCCGTACTAATAGCAAATACCATATGTAAACACTTTTCATTTGTGTCAACAGCACAACTCTTCAAAAAATCTACCTTATAATCAAGAATCTGTTATTCAAATATAATTTAAGCCTTCGTCAAATGATAGGGAGTTTAGCAGTGACACGATGCGAAAATTTTATCATTAATGTCAAGTAAAAGCTTAATTAGGCTGACGCATTTGGGAAAACCCTAGGCGTCTTAACGTCTTAAATTATTTCTTTGTACAACAATACGGCTGGTCCAAAATTGTTATAAATGTGTGGCAACTGTGAGACTTTCTACATAATCGATTGTTAAAGTGCTCTAGTTGGATTATCTTCGCCAGGTTCGGCATTCAATTTTTTTTTGTTTTTCTTTAGTTTTTGGATACATATATTTTCAAACTGTTCATAGAGACTTTGATCTTGTAGTTACATAGAAATGTTTTACAAGGTTTCGGTTTCGGTTTTACAAGATTTCAAATTCGGTTTTAAATTATTGATATTTTCAAACTGCAGGTCTTAATGAATATTGGTTTTGTAAAATGCCTCTGATTTAATTCTGTAGCACACAAACTGCCTTGCGTTCTCGCATTGCGTGATTTTTAAAGACTGCAAATAAATTTAGCCGTTTTTTTCTGTTACAAAAGCAAAATTTCTTGTATTTTTTGTATTTTTTTAAATATTTTTTTATGTTGTATCTTTTTTATTTGTTTGATATGAACCTTTTGTAGAAGGCAAACCGTCTACATTTGTTTGGCTGTCTTTGAAAATTGGGCAATGTGACAGTGTAGTGCTCTTCATACGGAAGGTGGCCATATTTTTCTATGTGAATTTTGGACAGATAACTGGGGAGGGGGCGAAGGGGAGCGAAGAGACGTAGTGCGAGTAAATTTTAGAAATTAATCGTGAAAATTTTGAAAGCCTTATCAGAGGAAAGAGGATTTGTTTAAATTTCTTTTTGTTTGTGATTATATAAAAAGTGTTATTGGTATTTTATGTTTGTAAAGCGCAACAAAAATTGCGCCGCAGGTAAAACTTTTAGAAACAAATATCCCAACATTGAAAATTATTCAATGAAATACCCCGCATACAATTTTTTTTTAAAGAAAAGTGCGCTAGAGGCTGTTATATCTGAGGAAATTGCGCCGCAGTCGAAAGTTTTTGGGTTTCGAGGTTAAGTTTTCTGGTGATTAAGAAATAACAACACTAGATTTCATAATTCCGGGACAAAAGTTTAGTTTCCGTGACGCCGGCCGGGACAACAGGTTATTCTGGTACATATGGTCACCCTATTAATTTTTATTTGTTCAAAAAGAATTTCAACTACCCAAGAAACAATTTGTAACCGTGGTTACAAAAAAACCTTCAATTTAGGTTACGTTTTGGTTACATTTTAGATGGTTTCCGAATAAACCCGCCAAAAACGGTTATTTTGAAACCAGCTTCTAAATGGGGGTTTCTGAAAGGTTACAGAAACCAAATGTGAAACATTTGAGTTTTGTTACCATGGTTTCAAATACGTTTTTTAACCGGAATGTAACCTCAAATTGTTAATTGGGTAATATTCTTTTAAACAGCTCTGATCAGGGCTGCACACGCAAAATTAAATTTTTATCTAAAATATGATATTTTAAATATTTTGTCTACCTTATGCCGTTGTGGATTTTATTTGTTTTTATTGCTAATGATTTCCTTTATCGTATTAGTTTTCCGTTGTTCAATCGATTCTTCCAAGTTTTCTTTCGGTTCAATAAGCCAAAATCGACAAGAATCAAATGTTTAAAATATGATCCGAGAATTTGTAAGACGATATTTATTTAAAAAAATATATTTTTTCATTACCCTTAATTTTTACGAAGCTGTGCAACAAGATAACATTATAGTTAAAACTTGTTTAACAATTTGTTTTGCGATTAATTCATGCAAGAAATTCCAGTTAGGCGGATATTGGATAAAAAAATAAAAATAAAGGTATCCACATATGCGTGTATACGATTACATATTCCCAAACATATTCGAGCTATATTTAGGTGGTAACAGGTAGGATGTACTTTTTTAGACTGGAGAAATCATCACATTATTTTATATTGACTTGAGTTTTGTATTCCCTTGCTATAAGAGCGGATTGAATAGTTTTTAGATTTATTTTTTTTTCCTTTCCTCACATAGAAAAATGAAAAAAAAATCAAAAACTAACGACGCGACGGTTATTTAGACGTGGTTTCTATCACTATCTTCAATATGTCTAATTTATTCCAAGTTATTCAAAAATGGTATGCATAGGTACCTTCTAAGCTAAATAATACCCCAGCTGAATGCTAATGTTATCGCCGCACCGTCATTCTTAATTTTTTTTTGTATCACGGTTCCATTCGCAGAGAGATACATAAATATGTGCTTCCAAAAAAAGTAAAATGTGATGTATGATGATTTTAAGGAGATACTCCTATCACTAACGTCCAACTCGTATCACCGACGCAACCACCTCCGGCTAAAATACACCACACTCCACTCAAGTTGTGGAAAATTAACTTTTTTGATATGAGATTAGTTTGGATTTTTCTTCATTTAAGTTTATTTTATGCAATTACCATGAGCTAAAATATAATAGTTTTGAATATTTTTATTTTTTTCATCTTCGGACGTTGATTTTATATTCTATACGCAACTATCAATATTTCACTTAGATCTTTAGACCTCCTATCCGTATATCTATGAGGGATGTGATAAAAGTTTCTGGTTTTTAAAAAAAACGTGTGAGACATACTCTAAAGCTATTTGATATTTGCTTGAGGTGTTTTCATAGTTAGTATTTTCTACAAATTGATTAAAAAAAACCGCACAGCAAAACCAAAAACTTTTATCACACCCCTTAGTTTGGTGGCATCTTTTTCACTCTTTAAGGGCAGGTTGAGATGACCAATCACCCGATGACCAATTATCAACAGGATTTTTGAATTTTCAACGAAATTCGATAAAAATAATTTATTATTGAGAATTGAGAGATAATAGCCGTGTTCCAATCTTCTATAATTTGTGCAAACTAGTCATAAGTACTCCCAAGCAGGGCCGTTCCGTAAGTTAAAGTTAAATAGGCCCCAACCCCGTGCGATGGTGGAGAGAGGAGAGGGGGGGGGCCTAAAATCGCCACTAGCCGGATGTAAATTTTAGATAATTACAACAAATTCAAATCAGTGACTTCCCAAGATGATGAAAATGTTGGTTACGTGAAATTGACTAGTCATGGAGGTTAGGTTCTAGCATAAGGGCGTCATATTTCTGAGACGGTACTTTAGGTGACATTTTGAGACATTTGGAAGTTTGCTGGGTCAAATTCAAACCTCACAATAGACAAGACATAATGATACGCTTCTCTGGCAACTGTCAGGTCAATTTAAGTGAGTAATTGACCATGGCTTTACAAAATTTTTGCATGCGGCGCATTTTTTTATATTTAAAATTTTATCTGCGGCACAATTTAGGTTGTATATCGAAGTACTAAGATATTCTTATTAGTTTTTATATATCACCAGCAAAAATAGAGACAAACATTCTTCTTCTTCTACTCCAGAGTCGTCCATCTTTGGCTCATTAAGCTACTCACATGCTTAGAATTTTTATCTATAGCGACAGAGTATTTTACGCAATTATGACCAATATGGTCACATTTTGAGTACTTTCTCCTAAAAACTTGTGCAAGGATTAAGCAGCGGATGAAAAATGACGTTTTCTATGAGTCAGAAACTTCATTCATTCAGTAGCATTTCTGCTGTTGATGGGAAGAGTTGTGTGTCCATTTTTTCCTCTGGTAAACTGATGTACAGTGAGGTATACGTCATGAACTAAGTATCTTTCATTTTTTTATTTTCAAAAATCAAGCGTTCATACACTGATGCATATTGAGAAAAACAATTTCTAGGTTTTATAGACAATAATGGAGATTTTCAGTATTTTAAATGTGACCACATTTCTAAAAAAAAATATTTTAAGCGCCATTATAATGCTTTGCAATTGTATTACCTCTTTCCTCTTGAAATTCGTGAGAACAACTAATAAAATCAGACGAAAGAGTAAAAAATAAGAATGTCGAAAGTTTATTTCAAATAGAAATTTTGTGGTCCACTGTTTCCATATGACATTAGCTTGCCACTGAGAACTGCAGTCCGTTACTCTCTCAATTTCCTTTTTGTGCGCAATAAAATACCAAAAAATTGAGAGTATTGTGTATTTGTAAATTTTGAAAAATCGATTAGAGCAGAGATGCCCAGTTTAGATGTGTTAAAAGTTGGGCATCTCTGCTCTAACCGATTTTTCAAAATTTACAAACACACAAAATTGAATTTTCAATCACTTTTTTTTAGACATTCAGGCCGCGCCAAACACAGGTTTCGCTCCAGGCGTCGCATTGTCCTGGCACAGCTCTACTTCCAAGTACTCACATATGAGTGTGTTTTTAGTCCCCGCAAAGCTATGAACTTTTCAAACACCCCGTACAAACATAAAAATAAAATAAAATAAAAGCTTTTAATAATTTGGACATTTTTATTATTATTGTTATTATTTTTAGCAAATGATATTATTTTGACATTTATATCGGACTCTTGACAAAAATTGTCTAAGCGGCTGCCATTTTAAAGTGTCCAACATGAAAAAAGTTGCTCTTCGTTATTTCGTTTTGAAATTTCGGCTCGAATAATGATAAAAATATGATATTTTGTTGCTAGTCGACTGAAAGGAATGATTTTTTTTTTGTAAAGTTCTTTCACCTCAAAGCCATTTATGGACGAGCTGAATAACTTGTATTCGATTGATGATATTGAATATCATTATGTTTTTATGCTGAATATATTCAAAAACAGTTTTATTCAAATACATATGTCACCAATTGAATAATAATCAAATCATATTTAATATTCATATATGAATAAACATTTTTCCATTGATGTTTTCTTTTTTTTTTTTTTAATTTTTGTTAAAATATTTTAAGTGAACAAATTTTTCCTATTGATTTTGACACCGTGAAATTCAATCACGTTTTACATTTTTAATGTTAATATTTCAATAACTTAAGATAAGATATTGATTTTGGATAGCCTTTATGAATAACTTTTGCATTATATTCGGCGAGTTTTATTGAACTCCAAATCCGCGATGAAACTGGAGACTAAACTCTAAGATATTTGTTTTTTTTTGTACTATTTATAATCATTTTTTGTACTATTTATATCAACATAATCAACCAATGGCTGAATGATAGATTCCATTGACGGTTAACGAGTTCTCACTAATTTGGTCTGCCTTGTAAAAATCAAAAAATATTCGCCCAAAATAGTTTTTTTTTGCTTAATGGCTCCCCTATAAAATTCATTTTATAAAAGACTTTTGTTACAAACAGAAAAATGCGGTGTGAATTTAACTCCAAGTGTCTCAATAGGGTTCAACCGTTTGGATAACTCTGATTTTAATCCATTTGGACGAACACTAATAGATAAATAAAATAATCCATCAAGCGCGTTTTTAACACTAAACATACCAGCACTTAATACATACCTATTTCTACCATGGGCGGTCAAATGACCGGCTGTGGTAGATAACGGTATATGACAAGTATCACTCAAAGTAAACAAAATATAAATAAAAAATAATAATAGAATATTAAGTGTATATATAATAAATAGAAAAAGTAATGAAGTCAAGTGCGCAAAAACGATAAGATTATATGCGCTTTTTAAATGCACAAGTCCATAAGCGGTCAAAAAACCGCTTATGGTATGTTTAGTGTTAAACTCCACTTTGGTGTTTAAATTTGGAGGTTTTTGGTCTTAAAAAATATCTATTTGGAGTTTACAAAAAAATCCATTTGGAATTTAAAATAACATTTATTTAAAATTACGCGAACCAAAACCCTATAAATGTTCGATTTTTTTATAGCATTTGTGAGTATATGGTGGTAGAAAAGAGAACATTTCTCTCTTTCTTTATGGCTGCATTGCTGATTAACACGTTGAGCGCCACGTGCCCACCATTCTTTGAATTACATTCTGGGACCAACATTTTTTTAATTTTTTTTATTGATTTATTGCAAGTACTTCCAATTGCAAGTAAAATAGGTTTACATTCTGGGACCAAACTTAATTTTTCTCAAAGCTAAATATATGTTAAAGGTTCCCACTATTGGTCACGATGTCTCGAAATGAAAAAAAGTAGTGTATCCACGGGTGGTCACGTTGTCCCACCATCGACTTTCAATAATGACCACTGGTGGTCACTTGGTCCTCTGTTGGAAAATTAAAATGCTCACCGGTGGGCACGTGGCGGTCAACGTGTTAATAATTTTTAAATTATTATATTTTATTTATATTTTACTTTTTTAATATAATTTTTTTCTATTTTTATTTAATTTTACTAGATTTTTAAGTTTATAATCTATAAGCTTGTATATGTTGTTTATCACAACTACATATATAAATATACTAGCTTGCATACCCGTCGTTGCCGGGTTAAGTTTTTTCAAATTTTGGTCTATGTTGGAGCTAAACTTCAGGTCAATCGGCTCGGTAGTTTCCGCGCGAAAGGGTAACATAGAGGAAGAGCAGCTAAGTTTCGAGATCACTTTACCCCCTCCCCCTACTCCCCCACCTCTCGGGCTACTTTTTAATAGGTTTATGTTGGGGCTGGACCCCCGACGAACATCTATGCCAACTTTCAGGCCAATCGGTTCAGTAGTTTCCCCGCGAAAGTGTAACATACAGGGAAAACTAAGTTTCGAAATCACTTCACCCCCTCCCCTTACTCCCCTCACCCCTCGCGCTACTTTTCCGTATGCCTATGTTGGAACCAGAACTACCACAGACACTCATGTCAAATTTCAAGTCAATCGGTTCAGCCGTTTTTGCGTGAAAGAGGAACAGACAGACAGACACCAACTCATTTTTATATATTAGTATGATGATATGATATAGGTCGAAAATTTTTCCTGTGCGGCGGGCCACGCTTGAACTCGGGCTTGGTACTTCTGATTTAAACCCCAGCTTCCATACCAATCGAACCATTGAAGCAATTCAGCGGACCTCTTCTAAACATTTATAGGTTTTATCCCAATTTTGGTTTTTTGCGAAGTGAGTTATGAAACTCCACACGGAGTTTTTTTTTCTACATCAAATCAATTTAAATATTTTATTTTTTAATGACTAGAATTTTTTATCCATATTCGGTAAAATAAAAATGTCTTCAGGTAAAATTGCTATTTTCTCCAGTTTTGTTGGTGTTTTGATTCCAATTTATTCATATTTGCGGACTTAATTCCAAATTTTATCCAGATTTGCGGAGTTAAAAAACTAAAAATAACTCCGTTTGGAAAATTTAAAAAAAAAATTCTGATGAAATCGAGTTCACACCGCCTAATTTTTCTGTGTGTCCACAATTTCCATTAAAATCAATACACTTTAAATTTTAGAATTTCCCGAACTTAATAATAGATCCTTTCAAACATTTGTCCAAATTTAATTGCAAATAATATTTAATTTTCACAAGGGAATATTTTGTAGCTAGAAATTAATTTAGTAGTTTACAAATCACAGATTTTTATCAAATTGAAACTAAGAAATGGAGAATCATTTTGACGTTACCCATCAAAACAGTCGAAACTGTAGGTAGGGAAAAAGTTGACTTTATTGACGATAAACGTGTGCGTTTTAATTGGACATTAATTCGTTTATTAGGAGTTTTATGATCTTTTTAGACTTTAATAGCTGGTCCTTTGCCATCTTTTTGTGTAGAACTTACAGATGAAAACTTGAATGTATAGTTTGTGAGAATCTATTTTATTTATTTCATTCAAATAGAGCGGTAAATAGAAATATGTAAACATATGTGTAACTATTTTAGTTAGTAATATACAAATATACATATATGTAAGTATATGCTATAGATATGTTAGTAAAACATCATTATGCCGTATGATAATGATGATGTCTTAAAATTGAATGAAGAATAGTTGTGGTTAATGTTAGAGAAGAAAATCAATGAAAGTCTAGTTGGTGCCATCAAAAAGATTTATTACTCTTAAAAATCACTATGGGAATACATATACCTGCTTATAACAAACATGTGAAATGAATGGATATAAGACATAATTATTGTTTGTAAGTCATGTTAATGGCTTGTAACCGACTTTATGCATCTTAACCGCTTCGTTCTATTACAAATAATAAAAAATATTTTTTGAAAATACCACAAATAAGAATTACTTAAGCGTACCTAATGTTTAGTCAAGATTTAAGACGTATTTTTTTAAACATATTTTTTTCTCTTTTGCTTTTCAGAAAATCGGATATTGTTCTCTATAATTTATTATGCTAATCAGGTGAGTGTCAAATAAATTTATTAACTTTTCCACTGAACTTCTTATCGAATATCAAAATAAGATTAACGTTTAAAGATCAGCTCGGCGTCTTTTCCGCGTTGTGGGCACTTTAGTTTCAGCTCGTTTATTGTCTCTCAAAAGATTGAACAGCAACGAAACGTTTTACACCAAAGAGATTTATGTTTAAAAATACGAAACGTTTAATATATTTTCTTTTTATTTAGTTGCTGTTTGTTTTTTTTTTAATTCTTGAAAACAAGAAAAATTAATTCTAGTCGAAAAAAAATTCTATTCATTCGAAGTATTTTTGATTGGAGATATATTCACATCAATCTTTGCTTCTTATATACATACAAAATACTGAAAGAAAAAGATTCGTTTTTTCTTACGTACACTGCTGATTTTTTTCTTCAATGGCGTTAAATTCGCTGTCTTCAGAGTATAAAAGCCTTAGTTCAAAAAAAATAAAATAAAAAAATGTACGCATATTTCTATACTTCAAAAGCATTTTCTAGTGTGAAATTGACGAACAGTTTTTATAACTCGACCGCGTTTTGAATCACATTTTTCTTATTTCATAATACAAATAGCTTCTCTTGTGCATAATGATAGCTGTCACAAGACCGTGCTGATGATTTATCGTCCATACATTTTCCTTACACATATTTCTTTGCAATAACTGAGGGTTTCTTAATCGAATCAAAACACAAGATGTGTTTCTAAGATAATCGCGTTTGCTAGGATCGCTGCCACAAGTAGATAATTACAACAAAGTTATATGGGGTTTTGTATGTAATATGCGTTTTATACATATTTTGTGGAAAAAGCAAAAATATTTCAAAAATTGGTCACATAAAGATTGCCTCTTTTTCTCAAATTCATCGAATATAAAATTTTTATAAAAAAAAAGACGATCATGAGATGTTTTCAAATTTAGTAAAGACTGAAAGGAAAATTATTTGGCTGCCTTAAGGTGCCGGTCCACATGAGAGTAAATACGCGAGAAACTCTCAAAAACTCTCGAGAGTTACTTGCAGGAGGTTGTCCATTTGAGAGTTAATTTCAACGATTTTTCTCTTTTCAAAACCAATATCTTGATTTTTTTGACATTTCGATTTGGCGAGTTCTCGAGAGCTACTAGCGAAATACAAACGCCGTTCGTATCTGGCGAGCAACTCCCCGAGAGTTCGTGGGTGCGTGTCGACTAGAGAGTAGAATCACTTTTGACAGCTCGCAGAAACTAGCTCGCGAGTCTTTGCGAGTTTCTGCGAGCGACTCTCAGAGACGTGTCCATTTGCGAGTAGCTGCTATCGAGAGGTTCTCGACGGCATTTACTCTCATGTGGAGCGGCACCTTTACAGTAGCGCACTCAGGATTTTCTTTAGGGGAGTGTTTTACTGCTGGATACTCCACTGCTGCCTCATGAATAAAATCATTTGCAAACTAGTATTTATAACCTGACAAAAAACTAGTTTCGGATTTTGAAAGAAGTTGTACGGCGCTAGGTGTTTTCTTTGAAGATTGAAGTGTGAGCAATCATTAATTTTCAAATGACATTTGGCACTGCACTGCAGCGCTGCATCAATTGTGTCATTAACCAATGCTGCTGCATGCATTCCATTTCGTGAACGCACAACGCTGTAGCACGCTGCGTTAATATTGTTTCTCGCCTAAGAAAAGCTACAACTTCTAGGGGCCAAATACGTCAAATACTCTATATCAGTGGTTTCCAAACTTTATTTTACCACGGCTCCCTTAAAAATATTTAAACCGTTATGTTTGCTACGGGGTCAGGGTAGCAACAGCAGCATAGTGTTAATATGTACCTATATGTTACGTATTGTATTAGCTGCACGTGCACTTTTTTTTGTCAATACTGGCTAATATTCGCGCCTCCCCTTAGACTAGTCCACGCCTCCCAGTTTGGGAAACGCTGCTCTACATATATGATAGACAAAATATTTATTTAAAAAATCCATTTGTATAGGAAAAGGAGAAAGGAGCGGATTTTGATGTATAGATAAGTTATGTAAAATTATATTTTAAATACATTTCATTTTGATAAATTTTTCGATACGAAGCCACGTTTTCGAGCAAACAGAAAATAATTATTCCATTTGTATTGGAGAGAGGGGAAGCAGGAAATTTGTAGTATTGGATCTTCCTCCTCAGTTGCTCCATTATGTGAAACATAAGGACAAACTTTGCTGTTTCAAAACAAACTGTACTTACGGTAACCAGAGGCCCTATCGTCGAAATCGATACGATTAGTTTGAATCGTAAATCTAATGCTGTTGTTGGTATAAAACACTAACAACAACATTAGATTTACGATTCGAACCAATCGTATCGAGTTCGGTGATAGGGCCCCAAGGATGGAAAGAAAAAATGGTAGTAGATTTCGATAACAGCGTAGTAGATCTCTATAAATGGCTGTGTTTAATCGAAATCCAAGTTTTTTAAGCGTGAAATAAAGTCCAATTATACAAAGTGAGTTAATAGAAGCTAGTGATCGTAAATATACGTAGTTTAGAGTAGTGGGGGAAAAAAATTGTCGTGATTCAATAAATTTTAGGTTATGTTTTCATTTAGCTGTCATTCTACTTGAAAGAGGTACTTGAATTGTGTAAATGAAGCTAATTGAGTCGCTTAACTTGGCTCTAGTAGTTTTCTTTTTGTAAACCGGACTTAATATTGTTAGAATATATAAATCTTTTTCTTTTATACAGATTGTAGAATTGTCTGATTTGAAGTAATATTTTGCTAATAGGAAATGGTAGTATATTTAAGGTGTAGAGTTGGATGTTGGGTATTAAAAATATAAAATGTAGGAGATCTTCTGCTGTTGCAGCTCTAAGCGTAACTGAAACATTATTCCTTAACAGGAAGCACTTGAGATTGCCCTGAAAGGTCGAAAAATTATCTCCATGTAAGAGTAGTTTCCTCTGGGCTTAACTACTGAATGGCACCATATAGGAAAAGTTATTAACCTTGAACGTAAATACCATAAAAAAAATTTTATTATTTTTTTAAGTCACTTATCTATCTAGGCAAGACGCTTTTACCCTATCAGATACTGGATGGGATTTTATCATTAACATGAAACATCAGATAATCAGATATGCATATCGCATTTAGCGATGACGATAGTTTTAAACAACTCCCCTGTAGTAATTTATGTTTATTGTCACGGAATGTATAATTAAAATAATTGCACACCATGAATTTCAGTACCGACTTGCTTTTAGGATTCTTTTTCTCTCTCTCTCGTTCATATTTTTCAAGCTGTCTCAGCTTTGTACCTTTCTAACTTAAACTTTTACAATAATTTACAATAATTTTTTCTTTATTTATCACTAAAAAAAATCAGGCTTTTTAGGTTTTTATAATTACAATTAATTGTGTGACGTTTTTGCAACATTAACTTTAACGTAGCAGGAATTACACAATATCTCGATATGTTTTCCAACATAACTCCATCGAACGAAACGTGTGTCTTAGTCCAGTATGATTTTGTAAAGTCGTTTAAAATTTGCGCTACTGGTTACTGGTTTTAATCGTTAATTCTTTGAATTCCATTAAAATACGACTTTTGCTGTTTTTAAATACTTTCCCGGGTTGAAATATTCAATATTATTAACGCTATAGTTCTAAACGTATGCGGAATATATTTAAATAGTAAAAAAAAAAATAACACAATTCCCTTACTGGGAGTTATTTCTAAAATTGCTTATGTTTGGAATTTCATGAAATGAGTCACGTATTCACGAAAATATTTTTATTAAAGGCATGCACCGGCAAAACCACTTTAAAGGTATTAATTTCAACCTATGGTGTTTAATATCGTCGCCATAAACGGTGAACTCTTAAACCAGACAAACATTCATTTTTAGCATGTTTTGTATATAATTCTTTTCGCTGTTATTGGCTTTATTCTAGTTTAATTGCATGGTTGATAATCAACAATATTGTTACTTTTTACACGTGATTACTGTATTTTATTAGCTGCTACCTGTTGTCCACGCTATCGATTTCATCACTCATAATGTTAGCCTAGTGCATATTCATTATTTTTAAATTTTTTATATTCGATAATTTGACAAACAAGAGAATTGCTGTTAATCTAAATAACTTGTAGTTTACACATTTTTGAAAAAGCTTTCCTTGGTTTTTATGCGTTGAAGGAGATTTTAGAAAATGTTCAGCTTTAGTTTTGTGGAATACAGGAATTCTTCGTGTTACGACGTCTCGATATAAGAGGCTTTGATATACGACGATTAATGTTCTGTGGTTGATATCAGGGATGGCCCCAATTTGCCTTAGGAGGGAAGTAGATTGGACCAAAAATAGTAGTAGATTGATACTAATAGTAGCAGATTTTCAAAAAAAAAAAAACCTTTTCTACCTATGCAGATATACCAATTTGTATAACTAAAGCTAATAAGCTTTATCATTCATAATACCAACATCGTTAGAAGCTTTTTACATTTAACATGTATAATACAATTTTTTGGTTGATTCATGTATTTTACAAAAAATAGTAGTAGATTTGATTTACTACGCACTGAAGCTTTTGAAGGCCAAAATAGTAGTAGATTTACTACAATGGTAGTAGGGGGACATCGCTGGTTGATATCTGTGGCAATAAGTTACAATGGTTTAAGTCGATATCCAGGCGAAGCCAAAGTTATTTGCCGGGAAATGAAAATACAGATCAGTTTGGCTTCTCCTGAAAATTGACTTTAGGTACTTTAACTTATTACCACAGATATTCGACGGCAATAATTTGGTACACAATGACTAATTTTACAAAAAAAAAGTCTTGAATGGAACTAAACCTTTTTTTTCGAGAACAAGATATATTTAAAATGTGTTTAAACATAATCGTACCATACATGAAAGGAAGTTTAATAGCACAACCACTTGCAACCCCCTGATACAAAGCAAATTTTTGCGCAAATTATTTAAAACCCGAAAAAAAATCTGAAGGCGAGTGTGTGGACTATTGTCAACGTGGTAATACATCCTGGTTTACCCGGGACATTCCCAGATACTAACCCAAACAGCATCGAAAAGTACGGGAACATGAGATTTGTTCTTTGCGACTTGAAAGAGTAGAAATTTACACAATCGGGATTAAAAATTTACACCTATAATTCACATCCGCGTAAAAGAAGCGAAAGAAGTGACGAGCACGATCTTTGGGGCAACATTCGCTTCATGAAAATCCTGCGGCGATAGAGCAGCATTTGATGGTTTTCGGGCCGAAATAGTGATTGGCTGTGGAGCCTGAACGTCAGTTTAATTTTGAAGAAGCGTGTGATGGAAAAAGTGACGAAACTGCTACCACTAAAGTTTCATTAAAGCTCCCCGTCTGAGAAACACCAAAAAAAATTGATGCCTTCAGCCGCCATATTTCTCACTGACATTTGATGGAAACGATTTCGTTTCGAGAATTAAATTTCTTATTTCAGGCGAATGACTGAAGGATATTGCATAAAAAGTGGATAGCATACATTTTTGAAACAGCATAATTTTATTGGCATCAAAATTTCTTTGCAAAAGAAAAAAAAATTTTACCGATAAAATAAAATTAAAGAAATTTTTGATTAAAAACAAAATAATTCGATGGCCCATTAAAATCTGTTTAAATTTCAGATCCAATATTGTCGAAAAATTTTAATGGCAATTAAAATCACGACATGCAACCGGAAGAAAAGTCCATTATAAAATAACACTCCACAAAAGTTTCCATTAATTTGTCGCCATTAGATTTTTCTCGTTCGTCTTCTGCTTACGTTTTTATTTGTTCATCTCTGTTTACTAGCAAGCATTCGAGGGAGAAAGAAAACCCGCTCGATGATTTGTGTAATTGTGTGATATAATGCCGTCAGATGACGCTCGCGCATGAGGCAACTAATTACGTCCCTGTCGTTATAATTGCGACGTAGCAAACCGCAGAAAAGTGTTCCCCACTATGTGTGTCGTTGCGCGTCTCATACGCACGACTAAGGACGTGTTTTCTACATAAATTGCTTATCGCCGTGATCTGCATGGTGACGAACTATGGGGATAAACATCATATTTGCTGCCTAAAATGCTATTTGGGAAGTTTATGTTTCGGAAACTAAGTTTATGTTCCGGATTAATCAATCTATAGATACAATTTGTCAACCGCTAAACAAACGATTACTGAATATGCAAAATATACCCTAGTTCAGCTGAGGCGTTTCTGTAAATTAAAAAAAAATCGCCTGCGGCACATTTTTCACCTATTTTAAGCCGGATAGCATATACAGTGTAACTAGGTTATTATAACGGACCTCACGTGGGAGTGAAAATTTGATTGTTATAAACAGTAATTTGTTATAGAAGTACGATTTACACGAAGAAATGATTCTCGGGACTTTAGAGTCCGTTATAATTGAGTTACACTGTATCTGTACGACGCAATTCTCTTGGTGTTTTTACAATGGCTTTCGCTCGAGACTGTGTAGCTCTTGACTGTCATCTTTGCGCTTCATTTTGTTAAAGAAAAAACATCTGCGGCGCATATTTAGTATTTCTGTTTTGTCCAGATTTGATTTCTTGAGCTTCTTTTTCGTTTAGTTGTGAAAACTTTTTCAATTATATAACAAATAAAATGAAAATACTAACTTTATTTTTTTTTTTTTTAATTTTTGTGTATCGAGTTTCTTGCATCGTTTCTGCCATCCTTCCGCAATTGCCCCTCTGATTCTGCGATCAGGTCCCGAATTGGCACCCTAACTCTTATCATACTAATATATAAAAATGAGTTGGTGTCTGTCTGTCTGTCTGTCTGTTCCTCTTTCACACAAAAACGGCTGAACCGATTGACTTGAAATTTGGCCCGAGTGTCTGTGGTAGTTCTGGTTCCAACATAGGCATACGGAAAAGTAGCGCGAGGGGTAGGGGGAGTAAGGGGAGGAGGTAAAGTGATTTCGAAACTTAGTTTTTGCGCTATGTTACTCTTTCGCGGGGAAACTACTAAACCGATTGGCCTGAAATTTGGCATAGAAGTTCGTCGGGGGTCCAGCCCCAACATAAATCCATTAAAAAGTAGCGAGAGCGGTGGGGGAGTAAGGGGAGGGGGTAAAGTCATCTCGAAACTTAGTTTTCCCTCTATGTTACCCTTTCGCGGGGAAACTACCGAGCCGATTTGCCTGAAGTTTAGCTCCAACATAGACCATAAAAAAAAATTTGAAAAATCTTAACCCGGAAACGACTGGTATGCAAGCTAGTTCTACATAATTCCCTTTAGATTACATGAGTCGAATCAGAACTTTTACCATCATAACGTTAGAAGGATATTTTATAATTGTTTTCTAATCACTGAAATTTTTTTTATCCAATCTTGCTCGTGGAACTGAATGTGAACCAAAATGTCTGTCCATGAACTGAAATTTTGTTCACAAACTGATACATCGTTCAGGGACCGAGGCATTGTGTGGCCGCAGAAGAACCTAGGTTCGACTGTGTTTTTTTATTATTAGGCCGTGTTTTTTTTTATTACTCATGAGTGAAAAAAGCCCGTACATAGCCATCAAATCACTTAACACGCTTAAAATATTTAAAAAAAACTACCTTAGATCAACCATTATAATAATTTATTTTATTATAATAACCGCAAGGCTGGTATTCCTTTTTTCTCCCTTTGGGTTGACTATGAAACATTTTTTTAAACAGAAACATATTATTGTAAACACAGATAAAGAAAAATAAATGCCCCGCAGGGAAAAAAATTTTCTTTTCGAGGCCAAACATAGACACTCTTAAATTGAAAACCTCACACTCCGTGTTTGGTGTTTCTTGACGTCTTGGTTTTATGAAGTAAAGTTCTTAATTGGCTCAAAATTCTTTAGACATGTTGAAAAATCCGGAAACCCATCTCCGGCCGTCACCGGATGCCTCTGAAATCCTTTAGCAAGATGATGGTGTGCGGGGAAAAGGGGACGGATGGCAACACTACATATGAGACAATTTTCCACGTTGTTAAAATCATAAAACTGTAGATTTATACAAACACAATCATAAGATATTCATCAGCTCAATTTGAAAACCGTTTTACCGCACCGAAAACAGGCATTTCTCTTTAATATGAAAGTTATTTTTGAAATTATTATTGTATGTAATTTTAGGGATATGCAATCTATATGTCAAAGGAGAAACAATTGGGTCAGTTTTTTTAGTTAAGTAACCGCTGACAAGTTTTCTTATTTGTATTCTTTTGGATAAGCAATAACGTCAGAACGTGTATCATACCGACCTATTTGGTTAAAGAAAACCTTAATAAAACAATATAAATAAATACTGAAATGTTGAAAGTACAAAAAAAAAGCATTGGTCTATAGTGAAAAAATTGGTAAAACCAACTATACGAATGGAATTGAATACTTCCACCACATAATGATAGGGTGGAACATCATAAATTCCTGACATGCTATACATACATTATGCTAGCTGTTATATTACTCGCATACGTAGCACAACATATTTGGATCTATAACCCGTTAAACAAAATGAAAACACTGTGGACAGAATATTGTAGAAGAAGTGTATCGAATGCAAAAGGATATGTAGGAGCATACTTTTTCACTTTTTAACATACCATAAGCTAGTTACGATCATACAAACATATATGTAAGTAGGTATGTAGACGAACTGTTATCGTTTGGTCGCACATCGACATGTCAACGGATGAATAAAATGTTTCGTTATACGATTTTGTACATATATACACAACACATAACAATGTTAAGCCTAGAGCGTGCTACTGTGTTATGGTTATAATAATGCCATGGCATGATGATGGCTCTGGTTTTTTTATGATGGATGGATATAGCAACATGTGTACGACATGATCGAATTCTCTTTTATGTATTTTATGGATATTATAATGTTCACAAATACACATATTTCGATGATATCCTTGGGTGAAAAAAAACATAGGTAATATAATAACGATAATACAAGTCCTGCTACTGGCAATATGAAATGATACAAGGTGGCATGCATTCAATTCATGATGCACATACCTGCATGTTTTACCTGTAGATACGACATATCATCTAGTCATTTATAGTGCCCGGGGACATAAATGGATGTGGATAGAGGCTGTCGGAGATCTAAAACGAAATATACCGCACGTCAAATCCTATTATCGAAAAACCAAAACCCCAAAAAAGAAAAAAAAAACACTCCTCGCAATAACAATTGATGATGAATACCAGAAAAACAATCGACAATTGAAGATTTAGTGCGCGCGTCACCAGTTGATAATTTCACCTGTGAGTGAGGTGAAAGTTTTTTTTCACATTCCTCTGGCTTGTGAATTCAGTACGCGTATGAATATATACCTGTTATTTTATGAATGCATGAAATATAAAATCAACAACGACTTCAACAACAGTTACGTTGTCAGTTTTATTGTAATAAGTATATGACAGTATATGACATTGTGACGTTTTTCAGCATTGAAAATATCAACCGCAAATGAGAGAAAAATATTAAAAAAAAAAACAATTTTTTTTCTACTGTTTTTCAACATAAGTGTTATTAAAGTAACACTAAAAAGGCCAGATGCTTTTTGAAATGATCATGGAGTTTTCTTGTATTGAAAAGTTTTACTTATTTTAAGGTTTTACACTTCCAATCAACGAATTGAAGATTGAAAACCTTGAAGATTGCGGTTTCCCTCCCCATTAGCCAAGTGTGGAAAACCATTAATCACATAATCAGATACGAATTACGATTCTACTTGAAATGGTCACATTTTTTTTCAATATAACTTCAATTGTATGGCATATAATATTTTAAAGTTGGTTTTAAATGGCAACATAACCATGGCAAGAAGCGAAGGATTTGCACTCATGTCAGTCTAACTTTTATACTTCTATATGATATAGGAGTATATTGGATTTAGTATACTATTTGTAACGCATCGGACCAATCCTCGGACACAGAAATGAACTACACCAGAGTGTTTGGTGTTTAAAAGGTCTTTTTCCCGCATGTGCATCCGTCCGTTTGTCTGTCTGTTCGTGAACACCACACCTTTTGAAAGGATTGAGCTAGAGACTTGAAATTGCGTTTCACGTAATTGTGCTGAATTTTTGAACGGGCAAAATTGGACCGTTCCTTTCCCCCTCCCCCATACGATTTTCTCAAAAACGGTGTATCGTATAGATAAATTTATGTAGCTGAAATGTGTTTAAAATATGTTTTTATATCACCTTTCATACATTATTATTCAATCCAGGGACTCCTATGGGTGAAGAGATTTCCATTAGGAAAAGGGATTTTTTTAAATAAATTTTTTTTGTCCTCATATAAGGTATTTGACGACTGGCCCCTGGAAATTATAGTTTTTCTTATGTTTTTCACTTATAGTTTAATTAATGTTTCATTAAAAAAAGTTTCAGTTTTCAATATTTTCCAAAATCTTTTGCGTAAGATATTTTTAAAAAAACATAAGAAAATCTACAATTGGCGGGGGCCAATCGTTTTATGCTGTATATGACGGCAGACAAAATGTTTATTTAAAAAAATCCATTTGTATAGGAGAGGGGCAAAGAAGTGGTCCCACTTGATTTTGATGTATGGAATAGTATGTAAAATTATATTCTAAACAGATTTTGCCTTTATAAATTTTTCAATACGACTCATAGTTTTCGAAAAAATAGAAAAAAAGTAATCAATTTTTATGGGAGAGGGAGGAAGGAGTCCTAAAACTTAGCCTAGTAATTTACGATGTAAACGTGACTGTATAAAATTTCAATTCTCTAGCTCAACCCTTTTGAAAGTTATAGTGTTCACGGACAAAAATTGCGATCTGATCTTACAAGAATACTAAATTTTATTTACTCTCTTTTAACCCCCCTATTCTGAGCAACAAATAAGAGTCTCTTAACTTGTTAACTCGACTTTGGAAGAATTTATTAAAATTTGGTTAAGAGAGGTCAAACGAACAGCTGTCTGTTAACCAGTGTTGGGCAAAACGGCGTAAAAAACAGTTTTTTACATTTTTCACGTAAAAAACGTAAAAAACTGGTAAAAAACGTAAAAAACCGTAAAAAACGTAAAAAATAGTAAAAAACCTAAAAAATGGGACATCGCAGTTCCTACAAAGTATGACAGTCTGTTTTTCTCAGCATTTTATTAGAGATCCTATAATATAGAGAGTGGACATCAGCACTTAATAAACCGTACTACTCAGTAGGACAGTCTATTAACTCAAATTAGAACAGTTGTTTGAATGGAATTTTTCCAGTTTTTAAAATTTCTTTTCCCTTTTTCCAGTTTTGTTTCAATTTCCGCCTTCGCAATGAGTCTCCTTGTGTTTAAAAACGATTTTTTGATGCAAACTTTAAAATTCCGCTTGTTGTTGCAAGAACTAGTCCAAATATGTTTCTTTAACCCTTTCATGCATACATTTTTCTATGGAATTAATTTTCACGGTTTTTGGTATCCGAGGGTTTTTGGGGTCGCTGATTACGAATCTGAAGTCAAAACATCAAAAATCAAAATGGCCGATCCAATATGGCGGTCAAAAAAGATAAAATTCATTAGAGTAATCTTAAAAACTAGTACGTAATTTTATCTTTTTCGACCGCCATATTGGATCCGCCATTTTGAAGTTTTGACTTCAGATTCGTAATTAGCGACCCCAAAAACCTTTATAAAGCTAATTACCGATTTTTTAACTGTAAAAAATTTGCCACAGTTACATTTAATCTGCAAAATAGTTACTTTTTTGCTCTTTATTTATTTATAAAATGCAGTAATTATAAAAAAAGCGCATATTACTTTTTTTTCATAACAATTGATGTCCTAGGATACTTACGAAATGAATTTAGTCAATATAAGGGCATGAAATATATGTTATAATATTAAAAAACTGAATTAGAAAAGGTGTTGTACAACAACACTGCAACAAAGGGTTAAAATAGCCCATATGTCGCAAATCTCTCCACATTATTCACATTAATTAACGTTAAAATGAGTAGGCGGACGTAATGTAATGATAGGATATAAACAGTTTTTGAACTCCGAGTTTAAAATCTTTTTCACTTTCAAGAGGAAATGCTTTTGAATTCTTTGTTTGCTGAAGACTATTAACCTTTTTATTGTTCTAAGATGATTTATTTACGAATAATTACTATATTTAGTGACTGGCTACGATATAAAATTTTTTATCATCAATGTTTTAGGTTTTTTACAGTTTTTTACGTTTTTTACGTTTTTTACGTTAAAATTGAGGTTTTTTACGCGTAGAAAAATAGGTAAATTACTTTACGTAAAAAACCGGCACAACACTGCTGTTAACTCGTGCGGAGACTTTTGGTGAGAGATTTTGGTTATTGTTAAGGAATTTTGGTTTTTGTTAACTCCTGGAACCCAATGAACGCAGCCCGAACTAAAACGCACAAACTGTCACTTACAAGTTTGTTCCATAGAAATCATTTGAAGTGATCACATTGAACGCAGAGAACGCACCTACAACGCAAAAGTTTGCAAACTTCTAACTTTGCCGCAGCAATTCTGCGTTGACAGTTCATATAGTGAGGTCGGATAAACGTCGTTCGAGGAATAATTGATAGCCTTAGTGCAAATAACAAAGATAAAGACCAACAAAGCAAATTATCGCTTCAAAATTATCCATTTTTGTAATTTTGCCAACTTTATACGAGATGCCATTGGGCTATTCTGCTGAAATGTTGCGCTGCGTGACAGTTCACAGTGTTGCAGTTGCATTCATTGGGCTCCAGGGGTAAGAGATTTTGAAGTGTATTAACTTAAAAGGTCCTAGTGACTAGCTGAAATGACATTCAAGATTTCTGTTTTTGTGAAAACATTTTTGTTTCTGTTACAAAATAATAAAAAAAAATATTTTTTTTTTCAAAAAATTAGCAACAGAGAAATTACAAACCTAACCATTATGAAGGTTAGATAGTTCAAAAAACTCTTATTTAAAAGATCGTTTATTTTAAAAAAAAAGAAAAAAAAACTTTTTTAAAAAACTCTTTTTAATTAAAAGCACTTCATCTACGATTTTTGACATTTTAATATATCTTCTTAATTGGTATAAAAAGAAAATGGAGAACAGCATGTTTTTCTTATACCATCCGAGGGAATATCCATTATCATAAAATACTGTTTGGGCGTCACATAAAAATATTAACTTATTGCTATGTCCATGATTGAAATTTCATAAAATTGATACCATAAAATTGATAACATAAAATTAACCTTTTAGCAAGTTATCCTCACTTGGAATATGTTAGCCAATTTGATTGAAAATCGTTAAAATTGTCAATTGGTCACAAAAATCGTTAATGACGAGCCATCTCAGCCACCTTTTGATGTTTTAGCCAAAATGTTTTTCAATTTTGCATTTATTTGAGACACCTAAAATATGGTGACTAAAGATATTTGCATGTGAGAGACTTTTTTAATAAATTTAATAACCTCAAATGTGATCCTCAGTTTTCATAAATTTTTGGTGTGTCAATTATTAACTCATCGCCGTCAAGACGTCAACTTGAAACGTTGTCTTGTAGTGGAATCGATTGCATATTGCGATCAAGATAAACTGTAGAATTTTGATATTGAAGGAAAGACATCATCATCAACAGCAGCCCAATGCTATTAGTTTGAAATTTTCATGTTGATAGTTTTTTGTGGTTTTTATCATCATTTTTGTTGCTTGACTTTCTGCGAATAATATAAATGCAACCGTGTATCTGGTAGATTGAGTGAGCCTTTGTTACCTGTAATATAGGTGTGGAACTGTATTCCGTTGCCCATAGGTCGTTTTGGCATAGTCATTGTCATGATGTAGATAATCAAAGATGATGTTGAGTTGATGATCATTTCATGATCATTATTATCGCCATGGGTCTCCGTCGCTGTTTGCCGGCTGTGTCGTCGACTTTTCCCAAGTTATTGTTGATCTTCATTGAAATCAACAATATTTTATCTCACACACAGCCGCATCTGATTACAAAAACAAAACAAAAAAAAAGATTATTGCTGTGCTGTGGTATCATATTACGAAAGTATGGTAAGATCAAACAAACAACATAACAACACCACTGATCGAGGACATTTGAGAAAAGATCTTCTGCACTTGAGCAGAGGTTCTTGTACAACAGCAGAAGAAACAAGTAGAACGCGCCTAAATAATGTCTTGAGGGACAAACAAAACTCGTACAATGAAAAAAAAACTGGTTTTCTTTCCATTTGTTTTCGCTGTAAAGATACTGGATTTGTTTTTCATATTTAATGGGAGCGAAAAAAAAATATTAGAACATAAGAAAAGCTATACGACTACCAAGAAGCAATCGTAGAGTACCCTCTGTGATGTGATTTCTAAAAAAAATTCTAATATACAATATTTTTTGGAGTTGTTTATTGATGCTGCGTTTTTTTTTTGCATCGGGTCTGTCGGAAGTTGCTGTGGACGATACATGGAATTTGCATAAGCCATTTGTTATAAAAGGGGGGTTTTTTATGCCGTGCTCTTTAATGACTTTATATGGTATAGATTCCCTTGGATTTTTTGTTTGGCTAAGGGGCTGTACATCACTACAATTTCCGTATTTTCGAAGATCTCTCCCCACAGTTAAAAAAGATAGAGAATACCCAAACAGCGTTTATGTAAACATGACGTTAGGTTAGGTTAGGTTAGGTTAGGTTAGAGTGGCTGCCAAAAAGGCACACTTAGGCCAGAAATGGCCCATTGTGATACCACGCGAATCTTGACGATCCATTTCTCTATACCTCGAACCATTTGGAGCTTCTGATGAAGCGGAGTAGATCTGCAACGCTTGTGGCGCTTAGGTCTTCTAGATCGTTTAGGAAGAAACTACCCAAATGAGTTCTTCTGCGTTGAGCTAGTGCTGGGCAATGACAGAGAAGATGAGTTGTCGACTCCTCTTCGTCCACATCCCCACAGCTTCTACAAAAGTCGTTTGAGGGAGCTCCGAGCCTGTCGGCATGTCTGCCTATTAGGCAGTGCCCTGTTATTATTCCCACTACCGTGCTGATCGCATTTATTTGTAGTGAGAGGAGTCTACTGGAGCGTTTTTTGTCTAGCTTAGGCCAGATACATTTGGTGACGGTACACGTTCTCTCCCGTGTCCATCTCTGGTTTGCATTGTTTAGCGTTTCAGAACTTAGTATGAGTTTGCACGTTGCCAGAGGTATGCCTATACTCTCTTTTGCAGGTAGAGTTGGCGCAATCGTGCCTCTCCTAGCAAGTTCGTCCGCTTTCTCGTTCCCATCTATGTCACTATGTCCTGGCACCCAAACGATGTTGATATTGAAGTATTCCGACATCTCATTGAGAGATGCCTTACACTCCCGTGCCACCTTTGATGTGAGTGCGATAGATTCTAGGGATTTTATTGCCGCTTGGCTGTCAGTAAAAATGCTAATATCTCTAGATGATACAACATTATTTTTGAGCCACTCTGTGACGTCTTTGATTGCCATCATTTCGGCCTGAAATACGCTACAGTGATCCGGTAGGCGGAGGCATTGACTGATCTTTAAATGACCAGAGTAGATCCCCCTGCCCACTCTCCCATCCAATTTGGATCCATCTGTGTAAAAGTGTACTGTGTTACAGTTTTGTATAGTACCATCCTCCCATTGTTGCCTGGAAGGGATGATAGTGGTGAAGTTCCTTTCAAAGAACGGTTTGGATATAGTATAATCTATATTTCTCGGGACTTCCTGAAAATTCTTAAGAATACTGGAATGCCCTTTTTCAGTACTATACCATGTTAATGAGGCTTTTAGTCTTATGGCTGCGCGTGCCGCCATCTGCTTGCCGTATAGGTCTAGGGGAGCCAAATGTAGAAGGGTTTCCAGTGCCTTCGTGGGAGTCGTTCTCAATGCTCCGCTTATGCACACTGACGCCATTCTTTGTATTTTCCCTAGCAAACCTCGGTGTACGGCTTTATCTAAAGCTGTCCACCAGACGATTACCCCATACATGAGTATGGGTCTGATAACGGACGTGTAGAGCCAGTGAACCATGTATGGTTTCATTCCCCATTTTGATCCAATGGCTCGTTTACACGAGTAGAGAGCCACTGTAACATGACGTTAGCCGTTGACATATGTCGTGACGCTAACTTCACAGTTGACATAAATGCTACTTGGAGTGCGAATCATGGTGAAGTGCGTGTTGCAAATTTTGGCTAGCTCCAAGGATTTTTCTTCAAAATTTAAAAAATTATCTTCCCTTTACACACAGAGAGAGAGAGAGAGAGAGAGCAGGAGAGAGAGAGACAGCAGGAGAGAGAGAAAGTGAGAGCGAGAGAGAAAAAGAAAGAGAGGGAAAGAGATAGAGAAAGAGAGGGAAAGAGAAAGAGAGAGAAAGCGAAAGAGAGGGAGAGGGAAAGAGAAAGAGTGAGAAAGCGAAAGAGAGGGAGAGGGAAAGAAGGGAGAAGAAAATTTATAGTGATTGACCATGTTCAGAGTGGTTGAAATTGTCCGCCTAATTCTGACAGAAACTAGCAACATTAAGGCAAGGTGAGGAAGTGGGGCTCAGTCCCACTTCCTTACCCTGCCCTAATGTTGCCAGTTTCTGCCCTAATTAGGCCGACTGTTTCAACCAATGTCAACAGGCTCATTGATTTTTTCTGTTTAACCTTTTTGTCTGTGTATTTTTTATTTTTTGTCTGTGTATTACCTTTCACTTGCCACTAGTTTTTCAAACTGAGGGCTTACTCTAGAGAATTTTGATATTAAGTTGTAGACATAATCATTTTTCCGGGATTTCCCTTTTTTTATTCGCTTTATGCATATTAATTCTACAGGTGGCACAACTTTGACCCCAAGAGACCATAAACGTGATTTTTGACTAAGGAAAGGTTAATAAATTATTACACTCAAGCGAAAAATTCGAGAGAAAAGTTTATTTCCGTGACGCCGGGACAAGATGTCTAAATCCGGGAGTATTCTGCCATGTGGTTACTCTACTAATAGCATATTTTGTGTATGGAACGTATCTGCCACTATATTAGATAAATTCCTAGTGGCAGATACGATTCATACACTAAAAATGGTAGTAAGGAAGAACCAGGAGTGATCGATTAAATTTCTTTTTCTTAATCTTTTTTTTTAAACTTGATTTTTACTGAATTTCATTACAGCACCTATTTTTTTAAGAAGTAAAGGATTTAACAGTAAAAAAAAGTACAATCAGCCGATTTTTTCAATGATTTTGATGAAGTTTGCTGAAAGCTCAACAAGGATTTGTGAAACTCTCACATATTATTATATCCTATGTTTAATGTTCGAAAAAGATTTTTCCCTTGATGAAAAGCAATGTGGGTTTTATTCGATTTACTCATAAAGTTTCTAAAAAATCTCAACTGTGCCAGAAGCAATTCTGACATTCATTCTGAAGGTTTTGATTGAAGAATAGATTTTTTTTTTTGGTGGCTCGACCAAAATGTATTCCAATAATAGTCGTTACGGTGGACTATGGTAACACATGTTTCACTTGACCATTCAACTTTAATATCAACTTGAAGTCGAGCTACTATAGCTGCTGGGTATCTTATGTTCTATTGGGATTTTTTATTCTCCGGCTTGTAGTTATGTTGAACGAACAATGAATCTCACAAGTGAAACCTTAAAGTTAAAAGTCAAGAAGATTTTCTAAATTTGATGATTACTTTAGTCAGTCAGTTGGTCTATCCGTCTGTCAAAGTTAGACAGCTTAAAGTACTTTTCACGATTACACACTTCTTGATTTTTTTTTCATTAAGCGTTTTAGATAATTTTTGATTTTCTATTTTTTAATGTTACTCTATTATTTGCTGATCTCAGTATTCTTATGATAGAAAACCTTGAAATCGTAATTATGTTCGTAAAATGACATGAATGGGTCGTTAAATTATCTTCTTTTTTACATTGAAAAGAGTTTTGCGATTCGAAAATTTGAAAAGAAATAGAACTGAGCATGATATACGAATATTTTCCAGCATTGATCTTAATATGAATTAAAGTAGCAAATGACCATTTCAAAAAAAAGCAGCTGAACTGTTTATCAATTATGCTTGAAAAGTCTTTTCGGAAATTGTCTTGAAAAAAAAATGGGATATGGAGCGACACACTTTAAACGATGTTGCCCTAAAAACCTGTTAAAAGCTTTATGATTTTTTTCAAAGCAGGTTCTTGAAAACCTCTGGATGGGCCTGTGTAAACTCTCCAAAAATCCGCCTGGCTTCAAATGTCTGATTCACGATTAATGACTGGCATTTGGGCAATAAAACTTGGTATATTGATATTAAACTGAAGCAAGTAAGTTTTTCTTAAGGAACACCATTTTATGTTTTAAAATAATCGTGCAAAAAAAAAACAACTAATTACAGTTGTTTTTGTTCATAAAACTTTGAAAAACAACCCAACATAAAACCATGCTGAACAAAAGTTCACATATGGCGTGACCTTATCTGAACTCATAATATCTATCTGATGAGTGTTCATCGTTTATCTCTTTTTTATGCCACTTTTGTTTGACACTGATGTATTTTAATATGTATATTGATGTCCTCAAATCGAATGACTAAAAAATTATCTGCAAAAACAGTGTGACTTCTAATGAATGATCATATATTAGTTGTCTTTCTTAATTAACACATTTGTTCCTGTGCCTAACGACATTTTGCCCAAGTTTTTTTTCCGTTACGCTATTACACATTTGAATTCTGGCGATTTTTATGGTATAAGTCGGTTTATGTTAATCATCAGTGATGTGAATCAAAACTTGATGTCTTCAGACAATTCCATTTTGGACTAGTCTGACGGCCAAAACTTATGTAACTAATCGAAGATTAACAATCTTTCATGTTCTACCTAGTTGGGCTTTCATTTAACCAGTTTTCATTTCTTTATTCGAAAATAAAAACAAATAATAGAATAAAAATTCATTAAAATAGACAACTTTTTTTAGCTTTTGAAAATTCGAGGTTTAAAATAATGGATTCGCCATCTTTCTCTATAATGCCACGAACGAAGAATTGGCAAGCATTTTAAAATTAAGGAAATAATCATAAAACTCAGTGTTAATTGTAGCTCATTTAATGGTCATTTGCATTAATTTAATTGCATCCATACAAAAGTCTTTTTTTTATGCAACCTCTAATTGACTTATTAATATTTTATGTACAATATTGTTGGGAATATCATATTTAAAATGTTCTCAATATGGTTTTACTTAACTATATTTTTTTTTGTGAATTATTATTTAAATTAGCCCTACATGGACATTAGTAGAAATTTTATTGACATTGTTATGTCATAAATTTTCTTTTTTCTAGTCAAAGCCTTATTGTTTATTTATTCAATCTCATATCGATTCTAAATGTAGGAAGGCAGCATATGTTTGGAAATTTAATATGAGTGGGAAATGATGTGGAAGAAATTTTATGGATTTTTTTGAATGGAAAGTCATAGGATAAATTTTTCAGAAAAGTTTCTTTTGTGTTATTTTTGTAAGAAAGTTTTTTAAAAGCGGTTGAAAGTTGTTAAAAAAACTATGAAATGAAAAATACAATTATTTAAAGCACAAATTTTGAAAGCAGAATTGAATACAGTTAAGGGAAACAGAAACATAAGAGCAGGGATGGCAAACCAAAGAAAAATCGTAACGTTATACATTTCGTTATGTAACGGAATTCAAATTTTACTTCGTTATGTTTGTTTCGTTATGTAACGACAAAAACTTCATTTCGTCACGTTATAAATTTATTATTTGATAACAAATTTCGTTACGTTATTTCGTTTTGTAACGACAAAAAATTTCAGTTCGTTACGTTAAAAAGTTATTATTTGATAGAAAATTTCACTTCGTTGCGTTATAAAGTTTTGAAACTGAAAACCAAAAAAATCGCACTTTAACCCTTCTTATTATGTTCAAAAAATACACACAAATAGAATGTTTCGGGTCATAAAATTACCCACATGAACAAAACAATCGTAAATTACAATTTATACATGATCTTCACAATAAGTGTTTGACTGTGTGCTCCACTGTTCAAAAGAAATTTGAACTCATAGAATTTTTAATAACGAAAATTTTGGTTCAAATTTCTTTGGGTCATGAAATAACCCGAACATAATAGAAGGGTTAATAATACTTAATTCAGTTCAGTTTTCATAAATATATATTCTATACAAATATTAATAAAACTTAACAAAAAGATAATACAAATTAAAACATGAGAAAAGCTACAATTACCAGAGGCCAATCGTCAAATACTCTATACGATGACAGACAAAATGTTTATTTAAAAAAAAATACATTTGTATAGGAGAGAGAACAACGAGTGGTCCGATTGGATTTTGATGTATAGAAAAGTTATATAAAATCTTATTCTAAACACCATTTATCTCTATAAATTTTCCGATATGACTCATCGTTTTCGAGAAAATTGCAAAAATTTTTTTTGTTTTTATGGGAGAGGGAGACCAGTGGTCTGATTGGATTTTGAGTTACGTAAAATCCTATTCTAACCATTTTTCAATAAGACTCACCGTTTTCGAGAAAATTGCAAAAAACTCTTTCCTTTATATTAAGGAGGAGGGAAGGAATGGTCCTATTTTGCCCAATCAAGAACTTAGCCTTGCAGTTTACGAGGTACGTTACTATACAAAATTTCAAGTCTCTAGCTCAATGCTTTCGAAAGTCATGGTGTTCACGGACGAACAGATGGACTGACAGACAGACAGGCGGCAAGACGGACGGACATGCAGACGGTCATCCCTAACGCCCTGGTGTGGCTCATTTTTGTATCCGATGATTGGTTCGATGCGTTGTAAATGGTATATTAAATCTGATATACTAAATGTTTGCGCCAATATTGGTTTACGCCAATATTGGTTTACGCCATAATTTTTTTTATATACACTGTAAGGCAGGAGGTTAAAGCCAAAAATTCCGCTGGTCTTATTCTTAGATGAAATTCCATCAAAATTTCAGACTACTGAAGGGATTTATATCCAATTCGTTTTGTGTATAGCCCTATATGTCAAAAAAGAGCTAAATGGGTTAGCCAAACAGCCAAAACCTAATATCTAGAAAGTTTTTTCCTTGTAAAATCTTCCTGAAAATTAACTCTTTCAGACCCGGTGGTTACATTTGTACACATTTTTTTCCCAAATATAACAATTTCATAAGATTATTTCGTATTTGAGACCGGTTGCGAACGTTTGTACACATTACAAGCTATCGAAAACAGTAATAGATCTTGGATTTTTTTTTCAATATTTTCTTACTCTTATTTACCCACTTTATCAACACAAATTTTATCACAACCAATTTTTAAAAAAAAATAATTCAGGTCTGAAAGGGTTAAAATTCTTATAAAGTTCATAAAGGCGTTACTAAAACTTGGACATATGTAAATCCCACGTTCATTCAGACTTCAAAACGTTTTCTAATTTGAATACCATAAATACAAACTTTGAATGAATGAAGATTAACATGAATATCCCGCGGCAAATATTCATGCGGCTATAAACCGATTATGCTGTTCTTGAAATGCAAACATCACAAAAAGAAAAATGAAAGAAAATTTCATAAAATTTCAACGGTTGAACTTATTGTTACATTGAATATGCCTTCACCGATTTAGTAACGCAGCAATAAAAACATGCATGTGAAAACATATTCCAATAAAAGAACTCGCGTATGGTGTTAAAAAAAAGTTTATATTGAAAGAAATAATCATAATATAGCATAACGAGTAACATAATCAAGAATATCTACCAATAACAGTGAGAAATAGTAGCAAAAGTAGAGGCAAATAAAATACAACGTGATATCATATGCTGCTTTATTTTATGGTCATATCGAATATTACGGGACTGTAATTTGGTGCCAAAGCGAAAACTGAGTGTAAAATTGCACAATATTTTTGCACAGCTACTTTAATATAGAGTTTATCATGCGTTATGCACTCTGTGTACAACGTGTCCCAGTATCCTAAATTGAGTCCAATTCCTTAAACAAAATACAATAAAAAAAAACTCCAATTGCATCTGCGTTTACGAGAGCGTTCCCAGCTAACTCCGCTGTATTTTAGTTAAATCAAATTGAATCGACTGATCGAATCTGGAGCCGATGGGGTAGAGGGGGGCGAACGAGTATTGTTAAATTGGGAATCATAAGGCCACTAGGGGACTTTTGCAAGATCGGCATAAGCAATTCCCCCTTGATATGTTGGCTTTCCACAGCAGTATCGTTTTGTATTTTTTATACGTTTCAGAATTATGCTGCATTTAATCATAATTTAATATTACACAGTGACCCAGAACTTACAATTCAGGCGTAAATTGCAATATTGTGCAGAGGTTAGTTTTTTTCTTATTTTTTTTCTCAAGTTTTCTGTTTTTGCACATGGACACACAATAAAACTCGATTGCAAGCAATGAAAAAAAAAGAAGTCAATGGACCCCTTTTTGCGGTTAATACTGAATACTCGGGATACCGCGTTTTATTTTTTTGCAATTTCAAATTCGCGCAGCATAAATGTTGTCAACGCATATAAAATGCTGCCATTTATAATTCTGTGAACTTGGTTTTAATGTGCGCGCAGGTTCCAGCATAATCCAACATGGAATTGCATTGGAAATTGGGTAAAAACGAACAGTTGGACACTGAATTTCGTACACACATAGTGAGTGAGTGCATAATGCTTAAACATTTAGTCTGCACATATTTCTGCTGTTGGCGAACATTCATTGCCGTTCAACTCTTTAAATTTCTCATTTAAGGGTTGACCGCATATATTTGTGCATGTGCACCCCACACCCCACACACCAAATAGTGACAAGTAATGAACATTAAATTGACGCGGAACCATGACTGTACGACTATAACAGTAAGCAATTTTCATATTTGTACTGTCTGTATTTTAAATAATGTAGGTTTAATGAACGTCAAAGTAACAGATATATATATTTCTTTTTTTTTGCGTAATAAATATATAGTTCAACTATAGTTCCGTGTAGTCAGTAGAAACTTATCAATATTTTCACAGTTAAATTTTTAATTAAAACAATATTGTATACTGCATAATATTTGACTGTGGGCTGCGATTTGACTCACAATCAGATGCGTGCAAATATGTTGGTTAATCAGATATACGCGGCTAGCCGGGTTCAGCTTTGTTGGATATGTGGGTTTTGCATGGACCTCAGGATTTTAGATACATGTGTGCCGTGCCAATTCAATAAATCTAGTGAAAGCGTTTCAAAGATCAAATAGTTTTTTTTTGGAACGGTTTATGCTAATTTTGTGGAATTTTTACAACTTAAAATTCAGTGTATTTGAAATGTTTAAAAAGTTCGAATTTGAAAAAAACATCAAATGCAAACATGAACTAGTATATTGTTAGAATTTCAATGAAATGCAGAAATAAAAGATCTTGCGTTTGTGTAATCTTTGAAATGGAATATGTAATAATTTTCAAAGTAATTTTAAGTTCGTTGTAGCATTGGTTATGGAAGTTCATACACCCTAAACCAGGCGCTCTTTTTCCTGTAAATTTCCCAGCGAAATTTTACTGGGGAAAACAGTATTCTTTTTTTACTATTAGTGTTCTTTTTTTACTGTTTTCCCAGTAAAATTTACTGAACGACAGTAAAATCTACTGAGCGACAGTAAAATTTTTTGAATGACTGTAAAATTTACTGAAACACAGTAAAATTTACTGAAACACTGTAAATTTTTACTGGGGAATCACTGATTTCGTCCAAGGATTTTATATTTTTCCCATTTTTCAAACAATTCTACCTGATTCTGACACTTTACTGTTTCATCCCGGTAAATTTGTCATTGTTCCACCCCAGTAAAGGTCACTCACATTTAGAAGCCATTTCTCAATTGGTTGGAATTGGTGGAAATCGGGTGTACAGGTAAAATAATAACACAATCTAGAAAAAATATTAGTCAATTTTTTTTAACTATGTCAAAGTTGAAATTAACTATTTTGATTGAAAAATATTATTTTTTACGTTTTCTGAAACTAAATATTGAAGAGAAAAGTTTTTTTGTTGATTACAACTAATAATTTTTTTTTTGTTTTGTTGATCACAACTGATAAGAGCGTAGTTTTTTTTTAAATTTATCTGAAATTGACCAATAAATGAGCTCGCTTTTTAACCCAATCAATCAAATTACCGATGGCCACATGTACCGGATTCGCAGGGACAGATCCGGATTTAGGTTTTAAGTTCCGGCGTCCCGAAATCTAAATTTTTGTTCCGGATTACTCGTTTAATCTTGAAACTGAAAATGTTCGCCTGCTGCGCAGTTTTTTTTTATGATTTTCTGCATCCATAGTGTCTTTTTTTTAATCGCCTGCGGCGCATTTCATCAGAAAAGTTTTTGATTATGGCGTATATTTCTCCCTCAGCATTTAGCCTGTGGCGCAACTTTAGCTGTGTTTTAAGAAAAAAACAAACACCGCAAAAAATGACAAAAAAAATCACTTCTTTTGGAAAAGAGTTGGAGCGTAAACATTTTTTCCGCGCGCGCCGCTTTTACTTGTTTTGTATTCTCCGATATGACGTGTTGATTTTTTTATTTCGACGTGTTATAAGATTTCCCTTTCCTCACCTCGCCCCCTCACGATTCGATGAGAAGAAATTTGGCAACCATAATTCGAATGAAATATCAAATTGTCTTAATAAAATAGTTTTCCCTAAATATATAATCTAAAACAGTTAAATCATACTAATATATAAAAATGAGTTGATGTCTGTCTGTCTCTCTGTCTCTCTGTCTGTCTGTCTGTTTCTCTTTCACGCAAAAACGGCTGAACCGATTGACTTGAAATTTGGCATGAGTGTCTGTGGTAGTTCTGGTTCCAACATAGGCATACGGAAAAGTAGCGCAAGGGGTGGGGGAGTAAGGGGAGGGGGTAAAGTGATTTCGAAACTTAGTTTTTGTGCTATGTTACTCTTTCGCGGGGAAACTACTGAACCGATTGGCCTGAAATTTGGCATAGATGTTCTTCGGGGGTCCAGCCCCAACATAGACCCATTAGAAATTAGCCCGAGTGGTGGGGGAATAAGGGGAGGGGGTAAAGTCATCTCAAAACTTAGCTCTTCCTCTTTGTTACCCTTTCGTGGGGAAACTACCGAGCCGATTGGCCTGAAGTTTAGCTCCAACATAGACCATAAAAAAATTGAAAAAACTTAAGCTAGTATATAAATAAATTTTAGTTTTATATATTTATTAATAGTTTTTTTTTTCTTCTTTTTTAGCCAAAAGAATGGACATCACGATGCATGATTTGGTCAGAGTTCAAGAATGTTTTTTATGATTTTTTTTTAGAATAAACAAATAATCAGACTTGCATTTCGAGGAAATTTTCTGGCATGATTTTGGATAAAAATTCTTGAAAACAGGTAATCATTTTGTATAACAAAAATCTTTAATATATTTCCTTTATTCAGAAACATCTAGGAGATCTTTCTTATTTACAGCGATTTCGAAAGTCTTCGGAGGCGTGGTGGCTAGAGTGGCTGACTCTCAATATTCCCAACTTTTTTGTTCTTCATTTTTGATGTGATTTCTTTTAGGTTTTTTTTTTATATATTCTTACACTCTTTACAAATATTTTAGTTATTCAGAAACATGTCAATATTAAAACTAACGGGAAAATTTAGCGTTTAAGAAAATTTAGCGTCACTTCGGAAAATAAGGAAGGTGTGAGGATTTAAAAAAAAACATTCCAGTGCCAATGACTTTCCCTACTAGCATTTTTTGCACAATATTACATACATTTTTGTGTATGTATGGCTCACTTGTACTGTGACATACGTACCTTACACAAAAAATGCTAGTAGGATCAACTTTTGAGAAATCTCGTCTTTCTCGATACCAAATGTTCCGATTGGGGATAGAACGATCTCAAGGTGCCAAATCTGGAAGATAAGGTGGTTAGGGTTCGACCAAACTCACATTAGTTAAAAATGATCCGCTAGAAAACACTGAATTCTAATTTAATAACGTATTATTGATTGGCTTGAGGGCACTTTAGATAAAAAATTGAATTTATCGCAACTTTTTTCTTAAGAAACAATAGTAGGGAAGTTTTATTGCAATACTATGAGAGCAATTTCAAATTTGACTTTCGTGAGATTCTTCTTGTGGACACCACCCACTCGTAAAATATTTCAATTTTCTGAAATTGTCATATTCTTCGGATCATTAAAAACTTTTATTTCGACACCCAAAAGTAGCACACCTGACACTTTTTATTGCTTTCTGTCCCATTGCACATCTTTAATATGCGTTTGAATGCTTAATGGCATAATGTGCAACCATCTAAGATAAATCATGCACATATTATTATAATTTAAGATGCGAATAAAGAAAGAAGATGTCTTACTGGCAAATAAATAAAGATTAAATGAATCTATAACCGAAACGTTAACAGAAGAAAAAATATATGCAAAATTGTACTCAAACACCCTATAGCACTGTAGATCGAAGACCCTTTTTTGAAATTCGGCCCAGATAATACTTTAAAATGTCGCAATATTTATTGATAAATATGAAAACAGAGCACAGGCATCGAACCAAATTGAATTGGTGCCATATTTAATACCAATAGCCCCAGTTACTGCCTTAATCATTGTATTTACCACCCTTACCAAACGTAACGCAACCCCCGAAAATCTGTCAGCACAATTTTTTTTCCAATTTCGGGCAGGCGTAGCGCTTCCCTTTTTCCGTCATTCATCATAAAATTCTTGAAGTGCATGCCATATTAGGGTCAATATGCTCACAACCCCTACAGCCCAATGCCACTGCTGCTAATAACTAACTACCCTTGACGTATTTGATCAATATGAGCGTGTTAGTTTTTACTAGTATGTGTTGCAGGACACGTTTGATGTGGTGCGACTTTTTTTTATTTCCATAAGAAACTAATCTCACAGATATGTTGTATATTCGAATACTGTCAATAAATTCAGACCGAAAAAGTTTTGCGCATAACTAGAGCTTAATAATAGAAGCGTAAGGATAGCTTTTAACAAAAACGAGCCCCCTTCGAATACCATATTAGCCCATAAAGTTATCGTTGTCTCAAAAAAATGTCTTTTTTTTCGTATTTCGACATATAGTTTTTACACTATCACGTATTCTACCCTTTCTGGACATTTACACACATGGACGTTTAAAATAAAAACACAATATGTGACGATCCACATGCATATGTGTAACATTAAGGGCGGGACATAAAAGTCAACCCTCCAACTTACCCTTTCACTTTTACCGATTTTTCGACCGAAAATGTTTTCCTCAGAGTTTTTTTTTGCCTCTGCAGAAGGACCTAATTTATACATTCGTTGAATGTGTGCTTGAAACGCCAGCTAAACAACAACAAAAAAAGTTAATGTGAAATGAAAAATCCAATTTTATGGATCAAATTATGGAACGCACCCCAAAGAAATTTCGGTTTCGGTTGGAGTGAAAGAATTTAACCGGGTGAAATTTGATTTGTAAAGGGCTTCAGAAGATCTCCATGTGTCAGTCAAAGTAACCGAGTGCTTAGGTCTTAAAAGGGAAGTTTATTTTAAACAGGAAACTTGTTAGTGTATTGTATATATGCTATAGAGTCACTTTTTCGGTCCGCCTCTATGCATGATAATATGTTGGAATCCGCTTCAATTTTTCCATTTTCTGTTAAGGAAATTTGATTTCCGTTTAACGAAAATGAAAACTTTGTGTATTTACAGTAGTTTCTGGGTAAATCTTTAATATTCCCGTACCTTCGAAATCCAATTTGAATGATGTTTTATGTTCGAAAAGCTCGAATTCGTGATATTTCTATTAAAATATAGACGATTTTCTATCTTTTCAGACTTTATTCTGGAGCCACAAGCTTCAAAATGGGGCTTTTGTGAGCCTATCGAATCGCTTAAAAGATGTGATACTCGTATCAATTATTTTTTCTAGAACCAGTCTTCTTTTTAAGGTCATCCGAGACCATTCGGGAGCGTTTTTTAAATGTTTCCGGGGAATTTCGAACCAATTAGAAATTCGGTGCATAAAATTATGACGTCAAATAAGGCAAAAAAAAAGTAGTGTAAAAGAGAACTATTTCAGATTCTTTATTTAAGGGTATAGTTGACTCGAAATGGCAAAACTTTCACCCGCGGCGAATTTTTTCGAAAAATTCTGACTATAGCGTATGTCTTTTATAAAAAAAAATCTTATTGGCGTCACCTTTCATTTGGTTTATGTTTAGTATCAAGTAAAGTATTTTGTCTGCTTTAGAAGTACCGAATAAAAATTCAGAAATCATTTTTTACAACTTTTGAGGAAATAGCGTTATGTGCAAACTACAAAATATTGACATTAGTTTCGGGATTGCGAACCTCAAAAATCGGTGCTGCAAATTTTCCTACAAAAGATCTGATATGAAAAACACATGACTTTTTATCGAAAACGGCGTACTGCTGTGTTTTAACCCTAGGCCTCACTGCTTCGTATCAGTGTTACCAACTATTATAAAATATTCCTTCTAAAAGCAGATTGAAATCCTAAAAAAAACCCTAAAACATTAGTGGTTTTCTCCTACCTCGCAAAACCGTCGCAAACGTCGGCGAACTGAACGAAAAACTTATGCTGCGTTTACACGAATGACAAATTTGTCATTTTTTTTTGTCATAAATTGTCATTATCGTGTAAATAGTATCATTTTTGTCATTATTTCTGTCAGAAAAATGACAATCTCTCATAAGAGAATGAACTTGTCCATTCTTTTATGACATATTGTCATTATCTATCATTCGTGTAAACCCAGCATTAGTTTGCGACCTTTACTACGTTTACGTAGGTAAAGTGAATACCCCTACTATTTTATAAGAAAGGTAAAAAACAATTGAAAATAGTCATGGGTTATGTTATTGGAACTACGCTTGTCAATCTGTGAATTGATATTTTACTTCAAATTTTAATCGTAAATCGCAATCGTTGACAACTTTGATTGTGTCTTCGTTTTTAAACGATTAACTTCTCTCCTATGCAAGCTCTCTACTCATCGAGTATGTTCTCTATTCATTAATAGATGCAGACATTTTTTGTGACGTTCATACATAATTCCAATTCAATTATTTTGAAGAAAAAAAAATAGTAAATGCAAGTGAAAGTCGCAACTTCATAGACTTTTGGTGCAAACCTACATAATGGAAGCTTTCAATTAAAAAAAATAATCATTTAAATCGGCCTGCCAGACCTCCATAACTAAGGATATGCGAAAATTGTATTTTTTTTTTATGAAGATACAAATTTTATGTACTTGGAAAAATTCTGAAAATTTACCACATCAGAAATTTCGGCTCTGAAATTGCCAAGCGTTTGCTTGTAAAATTCTAAAATTTATTTGCCAATACAATGTCGCACCTACATATAAACTATGAGTAATTTTACCATACTCGTAAAAATTCACATGAGGCATCCATCTGTTATTACTTTTACAGGCTTCTGATTGAGAAGCATTTTGCTGTACAATAATAATATTCTATGGCTTCTCAAAGCGGCAAAACAAATTTCTAACAAAGAAACGTTATTAGAAAAAACCTTTCAACTTTGTATCCCAACATAGAAGAAAACGTTAAACAAATAAAAAAAATGAATAAATAAATAATCACATAAAACTTCCAAAAACGTTGACTAAGTTTTTCGTCATCATCATCACTACACTACATTACACTACAGTATATTTGTACATATGTATATAAGCATATTTTCCATATATATATATATGTATGTATAGTAGTATTTCCTTCTTGAGTTTACGCGGCACCGCGTCGCCCATAAAAATTGAGTTCTTACGTAGGTATGTGTATGAAGGTCATACCTTGACAAAACTATTCATTAGCATAAAAGCGTACTCATCTAAAAAAATCGAGAAAGACCTTTTTTTCTAATTTGTATACACTATGTTGTTGAGGTAGAAAAAAAAATATGAGTTGGTTTAATGCCCTTCTAGTTGCCAAAGCGAGTGTGTAGCTAAGCTAAGCAGGAGAACCTATAAGAAGCATAAAACGAAGAATAAAATAAAATCAATATTCATGGTACAAACACCTAACTCAAAAGGGTTTCCATTCCCCATGAATTCAAACTGAAAAATAGAGTTTCTTTCCGGTTCCAGCATATATTTAGACTGCGCTTCTCAAACTGTGTCGCGCCGCTGCCGTCTTCGTTTTCCAGGCAGCTGAAACGCTCGCTCGTTGAACGCCTTAAAGACGTCGCGCTGTTGTGATTATGCTGGGGGATTAACCCACGAAAACATTTCAAGTGGTCGTTTATAGCCCACATACAAATTTATGCTATATACGAGTATGTTTAGAGATCGTATGTTTTTTTTTTATTATCCAAATATTATTCGATGAGATCAACTAACTATTTTGGTGGTAATACATGTTCGGTGGTATTGGTGGGCCATCTCATTTTAAATCAGTGATGCCAAATTCATTTTGCGTTTGTTGACCTTATCGGCAATAATAGTTACGACCTGCAAGTAGCAGTTATTAAAAAGTGGAAATTCGGCCAGACATTTTCTTCTATCGGGAAAATTCGCAAGCATTACTTAAAATTATGTAAGTTTAGAGTGAATTCAAGAAAAGGCCAAATTCAAGAATATGAAATTCTTTAGACATTTCGATGAAATTTGTCGACAAACTGATTTTGGTTTTTATTTTAATTTTAAAGAATAATTTCTTCCACTTCTATTGGTTCACGTAGAGAAATAAAATAGTAGATCTAACTCTTTTATAACGGGACACCGGGACTATTACTAAAGTTTTAATTACCACAAAAATAGTCAATTGAATTACAACAATAGTCAATTTAAACACAAAATAGTAAATTTTACTACTAAGTAGTTAAATTTATTATAAAAATATCCGATTTTGGCTCTTTTTTAAATTTAAGTTAACTATTTTAGTAATAGTCACGATAAATCCGGCGTTGCTCTCCACAATTAAACTGTAGTGACATCTCTTTCTCGGCTGCTGCATTATCAGTTATACTTCCCAAATAGCATCGAAAAGCACGGGCACATGAGGTTTGTTCTTTGCGGCTTAAAAATGCAGCAATTTACGCAATCGGGTCTAAAGATTAAGATCTATAATTCACATCCGCGTACAAGACGCGTAAGAAGTAACGGGGAAATTGGTGATCGACGGGTCTTCTTTTGGTCAATATTCGCAGCGATAGAGCGGCATTTGACGGTTGTCGGTTCGATACAGTGATTAGCTGTAGAACCTGAATATCAGTTTCACTTTGAAGAAGCGTGTAATATGCAGTGTTGTTCCTCTACGCGTAGACTTTAATTGTCTACACTTTAGTGTAGACAATAGCGTAGACAATCGATTTGGGGTAGACAATGTAGACATTGGCGTAGACAATGTCGACTTTGCGTAGACAATGTAGACTTTCTCATATCTTCCAAAACAAAGTCATTAGTGAGTCATATATTGTCAAAGCCGAAATCGACTGACCTTTGATAGGTCTATATATTATTTGATTTGAATTACTTCCGTATTGATTTCCGTCTATCTGTAAATACGACAACTCTCAACGGAATTAAGCTAAAGACTAGAAACAAACGTGTTTTTCGAACAAATTAAACAGCTATTCTTAAATGAGCAAAGCCATTTCATACAAATGAATCAGTTTTTTAAACAAACGGTTCGTTATATTGAAAAATGTGTAAAGCAAAAAGATTTTAGAATTCAATGTGATTTCAATTGCAAAAATTAAAAAAAGGCCGCTTAGATTGCATGAAAATAATTAGAATTGCCACTAAAGTTTGCTCCGAAAAATTACAGCATTTGGCGATTGCTTCCTGGAAATTGTGCTTTATGTTAAAATACATTTAAGAAAATGAGATTTTAAAACTAAATCAGCTATCCTTTTTTTTTATTGATTGTCTACATTGTCTACGCGTAGAGAATAGACCATTGTCTACAGTAATAGTCTACGTGTAGACAATGGTGTAGTCTACATCACGTAGACTACGCGGCACAACACTGGTAATAGGAACAGGGCCGACACGGTTGCCACTAGGGTTACATCAAGTTACATAATTACGCTCCTGTGTCATAATTGCGGCGTGGCAAACCACTGAGAAGTGTTCCCCACTATGGGTGTCATTGGACATCCCATTCCAAAGATTTGCATGGTTACGACATATTTGAATAAAGATGACACGGCTGCTGTATTTGGGATGGATTAGGATGTAACAACAATTGTAATGTTTGGCTGCTGGCCATGGATATGGAGAGAATGTCGCTTTTTAAGGTTATGGATTGCGTGATTTTGTATTATATTCCGTGGGCTAGAAATGCTCTCCCATGGCGATTATTTCTTGTAGAGCTAAGACGTTTTGTCAATTGAAAGAACAAGTCAAACGAGTTGCTCATTTTTTAGTTATGACAATATTGTATTAAATGAGCGATGTGATAACAGTTCAGGCCAATGAAATCGAATACTAAAATACTTATTTGCCCTGTCGTATTAATAATTTCGCTTAACCCAATGGCAACATTTTTAAGGTGTGTCAAGAGCAGAGTCTGTGATGGCAAACAGAATCGGTGGGCAGCAAGCATTCGCTGTTTCTTCTTCAAAGCATTAAATTCCGAGGTGCGATTTGAAACCACAACTGTGGTATCATAACGGTTTTTTTTCCTGCAGCAGCACCTACAGTTTTGCATAAATTGCGAACCATAGATGAATTGCAACATTTGTTAGGTTTTTGGTTGCAACCCAAACTATCACCATAAAATTAAATCAGATCTTATATTCCTACACGATTTTTCCGAGCGCATCCCTTACCCTTGGAGCACAATGAACGCAAACAAGCCGCAACTCAGGACGCAACGCAGTTCAGGAGCGGTTGAGCACAATAGAAGCGTCGTCTGTTGCGTTGTGTGACAAACACAGAAAACCTAAAAGTGAACTAAAGTAGAAAAATATATAAAAAGGGATAATTTTGAAGCGATAATTTGCTTTGTTGGTCTTTATCTTTGTTATTTGTATGTTATTAAACTAATGATTCAACCACAATGAAGGCGGCATGCGGCAGCGGCGACGGCGAGCGGCATGGCGCCGCCACACATACTGCCGAGCCAGCTACAATGATAGCGGCACCGTCGGCATATGCTTCTGTCAAAATTGAAACGTCAAAACTTATTTAATTCGTCCGCTACTTTGCTCCATTTATTTTCCTTTATGTTTGTCCTTTTGTATTGAGGATGGGCCAAATCGTAGATCATTGGATTTCCTTTTACGACCTCTTAGTTTTTCCTCCTTTGTCGGCATCTTGCGAAATCGAAACGTCAAAAATCTGAATAGAATTTGGTGCCGAATGTGGTGGTTGTCACAAAACAACGAAGAAAAATCGGCATAGAATGTGGCGCCGAATGTGGTGGTTTTCATAAAACATTTTGGGCGGCGGCGGCAAGTTTGACTTTGTTTCAAACTCGGCGGCGACGGAAAAAGTGCTCTGCCGTTGACGCTGTATTGTAGCAGCTCTCGTTGCGCTACGTTAGTGCAAAAAAAATGCCGCCCGCCGCTGCCGCTTGCCGCCTCCACTGTGGCGGAACCATAAGGCTATCAATTTTTCCTCGAACGACATTTCCCCAACCTCACTTTATGAACTGTCAACGCAGACTTGTTGCGTTAAAGTTCAAAGTTTGGCAACTTTTGCGGCTTGGTTGCGTTCATTGTGCTCCAACGGTTAGATAAATAGTATATGGTATTTCGAGATGCCGTTGGCTCAAATTTTGTGATCAAAATTTAAAAAAAAAAAAATTAACGGTTATGTTGTAAAATCATACATTTTCTTGCAAGATTCCAGATATCAAAACTCTTTTATGGCATCCCTGTATAAAATTTAAAATGTGACTCCATTCCCGAGTTTGGATATATTTCGGTCTCGAATCTCCACTCTAGACGCGTCGCGCGTATGCTGATATAATATAAGATATAGAGCAGAGCTTAATCAGAGAACATACGGGAGAAATTTTCTGATTTTTTCTTAAAGTTTCAGTTGGTTTTATTCCAGAGAACATTGAATCAAATCGACCTGAATTCACTCCACATCACATCGAGCACTTGTACAGGCCGAATTCATTACGGATACCAATTTCGAAAGACCAAAAAAGTATTAGTGTTTACTGTGCAGAAGTATCGCCATCGCAAACTAGCGTGGATTTAAAATGAAATGATTATTAAGGCTATAGAAAGTGACGCAAGAGATGTTTTGGTTTTGAGCGCGGAATTCAAACAAGCGTTACGATCGTTATTTTTCGGAAGCTCTCAAAAATGTTTGTTAGTACGAAAAGAAAACAAAAATATCACGACGACGACATCAATTCTGCCGATATTGATAATAATAATAATAATAATAAACAACATATTTGATGATGAAATCATGATGACGATGGCAATGACGATGGGGCTATGACATGTCGACGGCTACTTGATTTCGGCTAATCCAAGTCGCAAGGTTCTGGTTTTGTTTTGTGGTGCGAGTATCTGGTTTTTGTTTTAAGCTGGCGAATAAAGATAGCGAACAGATAGAAGCTGAGATCTGGGAACGGTTGGAGATCTTCAGTCAGTCGATGGAAAGCTGCCTTCCCGAATGAGGTGGGGTAGATTCAGTGTACGCGTTCGTGTTGTGAAGTGAAAGTCCATACTGGATAATGTGAGTAAATTGTTCTATTAAAAAAAATATGTGTATTGTAAATATTTATTTCCACTTTAAATTTGACTGCCAACGGATCAGTTTGGACATTCCTTAGGTGGATAAAAGTGGCCAGGTAAGGGTTAAATTTGTTTTTTTTTTTGTTTTTTTTTGTTTTTTTTTTAAATCAGTGAACTACAGCCAGTATGAAGCAATTAAAGTGAAATTGTGTTAATTATGTGTTAATACTCAACCAATTTACGGAATATGCCATTAGCGAGGTATAGAGTTCCTACGTAACATTAATATGCAATTGTAGGAACTTCATACCGTGCTCTTGGAGTTCCTTTTATCAACAGAATCCATCAATTTGAGGAGATACGAAGAATTTCAGTGAAATGACATCATACTCGTGTGTTATTTTAAGTGCAACATAAAGTTCAAGTATGAAGCTAAATATTTTCTACTAAGTTAGACAGTAGTGGCACAAGTGTTTAATTAGCTATAGCTTAGCATGTGTAGAGTCATCTTTTCCATCCATTCATCCAGACACATAAGTTTAGTGCTACCATCAGTTTAAAGTTCGTCCCGAGATGATTCTTATGATTTGCCATAGATGCCACTAAACCAGCTACTGCTGTTATTGTATTTAATTCGTTATGATGACATTCAAGAAAAATATATTTAATGGAAAAACAACAAACTTCATAAAACCATTATTGTGCACACTTACGCGTATAAGTAAATTACATTTTGAAAATCTTTTTCTTGAAAATTTTTTGAACGGTTTCAATCAAATTCAGTTAAGACTTCAGTTAAGATCAAATAATTCATACACAAGCAGTATATAATTTGACGCATATGCGTATACTCGTATACGTCTTGAGGATAGATAGATAGATAAAAAGATGACGTGCCTCGTATGTTCACAAAAAAAATCGGAATTGGTTAACACGTGGTTATATACTTGATTTGGATTTCAAAGCGCGCCAAAATATTTTGTTTTCTTAGCTTTTTCTGTAAAGTTTCCGTGTATAAATATAACCAGGGAGTGGTGAACGAGTATAGCTAGCTATGTTGGAGAGAGGTGTTTGTCTATTTAAACATCTTTTTTTTTTTTGGCGGAATTTTTTTGATTGACAAGCGCACACGTTGAAGATTTGTATATTTTCGTTTTTTGCGGTTTTCATGTAGCCTAAGTGAACTTAGCGCTAACAAAGTGGCAGTGTGATTTCTTATGGTTTGTGGGTGTGAACTGAAAAAAAAATTGAATACGCCTCGACTTGATTTAAAATGTATTTGTGTTATTTTATATCTGTGGTGTGAAATATATTGATAAAATATTAACCAGAGGAATAAATTGAAAGTGTTTTGAATTTCAGATATTCAGAATTTTAGCATTTTGAGATTTTTCTGTTGCTTTGAATTTCTTTTGCCATCTTTAGTTGATTTTTTACTTTCTTATACGAAGTGTTTTAAGAATTGTATTAATGTAAAATTTCAACTCTTAATTTTATCTAAAAAACATAAGAAAAGCTACAATTGCCAGAGGCAAATCGACAAATACTCTAGTCAAAAGGCTTATTTAAAAATCCATTTTTATAGGAGAGGGAGAAAAGAGTGGTCCGATTACATTTTGATGTATGGAACAGTTATGTAAAATCATATTATAAACAGATTTTACCTTAACACTCTAACTGCCACGTCAGTCAAAAAGACCTGACACCTAACTGTACACAACGGCCACAATGAAAATTATTAAAGTGTTCGCTGCAACCGCAACGATTTTTTGTAGTTGCACACATTTTATGGTAATAAAATAACATTTAAGCGTCGTTGTCATTGATCAAGTTACTTGATTGCAAGTAGATAATTCAGCAACGTTCCGCTACATTCAGCCATCCACACGTATCAAGTAGCTCTTGCAAGTAAAATTGACATCTGGGCGAAAACATAACCTAAAATTTTCTGAGGAAATAAATCGCTACATTAAATTTAACCTTAAATTGTGTTGTACGAAGATTTGTGACAATTGTGTTTGTTCTGGCATTAGGCAGAGAAACTTTTTTACTAGATCTAAACCGTTGGAAAAATGTGCGCTACAAAAAAGTTATAGTTCAACCACAGTGAAGGCGGCAAGCGGCAGCGGCGGGCGGCATTTTTTTGCACTAACCTAGCGCAACGAGAGCTGCTACAATACAGCGGCAACGGCAGCGTACTTTTTCCGTCGCCGCCGAGTTTGAAACAAAGTCAAACTTGCCGCCGCCGTCCAAAATGTTTTATGAAAACCACCACATTCGGCGCCACATTCTATGACAATTTTTCTTCGTTGTTTTGTGACAACCACCACATTCGGCGCCACATTCTATGCAGATTTTTGACATTTTGATTTCGCAAGATGCCGACAACGGAGGAAAAATTAAGAGAGGTCGTAAAAGGAAATCCAATGATCTACGATTTGGCCCATCCTCAATAGAAAAGACAGACATAAAGGAAAATAAATGGAGCAAAATAGCGGACGAATTAAATAAGTTTCGACGTTTAAATTTTGACAGAAGCATATGCCGACGGTGCCGCCGTAGCTGGCTCGGCGGTATTGTAGCTGGCTCGGCGGTATGTGTGGCGGCGCCATGCCGCGTGACGTCGCCGCTGCCGCTTGCCGCCTTCATTGTGGTTGAACCATTAAAAATAAAGAAAATATTGCAGTCATGCATTTTTTTGCTGTCGGCAACCTTCTCCAGCGAAAACAGAAAACAAAATGAATTTAAACACACACATATAGAATTGCTTCGTTTCCACACGTTTTTATGAGCATGTGTTGGAATCAAGTTGAAACAAAAGTAGGAATGCCGTCTACTTTGAATCAAGTTGATTTGTCAGCAACTAACACATATGCGTGCGACGTACACAACGTCAAATATCGTGCATGTACGACTACTTGATTCAAGTAACTTGATCAATGACAACGACGCTTTAGGTATAATTTAGTTTCAATTTTTTTTTCTCTTAGTGCCTTTTTGACTGACAACTAAATATTCGAAAAAGGCTTAAAACTGTCGCGGCAGTTAGAGTGTTAATACCACGAAAAAATAGAAAAAAATATTCAATTTGTATAGGGGAAGGGAAGAAGTTGTCCAACTGGATTTTGATGTATATATAAGTTATGTAAAATCATATTCTAAACACATTTTGTCTTTATAAACTTTTCGATACAGTTTTTGAGAAAGCAGGAAAAAAAGGTATCCCATTTATTTGAAAATGGTCGCGAAAACAGAAAAAAATCAACGGACGACCGAGTGTCACTGCTGCCAATAGGAATAGGTGTCAAATATATAAAATTAATGATTTATAATAGCAGAAAAAAATTTATTATATGAAATATAATTAAGATGTTAACATTTCTGTATTGTAGAAACATAATGTTGAATAAAGCATCTAATGTTTTTTTTCAAATTTTTTTTTAAACAAACATTTTTACTGATTTACATTTAAAAAACAATCCGTTGCAAAATTAAAATTAGAAAAAAAGTAATTAAAACGATCTTTTGCTTTATACTGGGTTTACACGAATGACAGATAATGACAATCTGTCATAAAAGAATGGACAAGTTCATTCTTTTATGAGAGATTGTAATTTTTCTGACAGAAATAATGACAAAAATGATACTATTTACAAGATAATGACAATTTATGACAAAAAAATGACAAATTTGTCATTTCGTGTAAACGCAGCATTAGAAATTAAAGATATGGACATCATAAATGATTGTAATTCACAATAGATTCATTATATTATTAAAAAATTATATTATTAGTATTCCATTTGTATGGGAGAGGGGGAAATCAGTGGTCCAAATGAGTTAGTAGAATCCAATTCTAAACACATTTTACCTTCATACATTTTTCAATATTTCCGTTTTCGAGAAAATCGCAAACAACTGTTTCGTTTGCATGGGGGTAGAGGGAAGGAGTGGTCCAATTTTACCCATCGAAGAACCATTTAACTATAAAAAATTTCAAGTCTTAAGAGAAACGCAACTATACAAAATTTCAAGTCTCTAGCTCAATCCTTTCGAAAGTTATGGTGTTCACAGACAGACAGACACACGGATAGACAGGCGGACGGACGAACATGCGAAAATCAAAAACTTTTGTCATCCCAAACACCCTGGTGTAGTTCATTTTTGTGTCGGACGTAGGGATGCAACATCGTTCATAAAACCTCGATATATCGAAAAGCGATGTTTTTTAAGGCGACATCGATGTCAAGAAACATCGTCCTGAAAATATCGATACCTCGAGGTTTTCCCGATGTTTTGAAGAAGTTAAATTTAATAAATAATTCAGCCACCTGACGGATGCTCTACTGTGGGTGGAGTGCATCCAGGTAGAATTAACACGGTTTTAATTCTTCTTATAACGTTGAACCACCAAAAACCCGTTAGTCGCAAAAAACTATTTTTTTTGAAATACCGGCATATCTTCATAACGGCTTGAGATACGGAGTTCTAGTAAAAGACATAAATGTAGCAAATTTTATTGTCTCCAAGTTTTGTAATACAAAAGACTACCGGAAAATGGTTAGTTTCGGAATAAATCGCAAAAAACGAAATCGTAGTTTTTAAAAAGCCGCCGTTTTGGTTACTTCCGGTTAACGGATTTGCACATCAGGACCAAACTTCTCTGTAAAATTTCATGGCTAGCTCTGGTATTTTTTGCGAAATTTTGTAGAAAGATGAAACCGAAAATTGATATAATTTAAACAAATCTTTAAGTAGAGTGGCTATATTAAATCTATCTAAAAACTAGTCCCTCTAGTCGTAAAATTAGTTCCTCTATTAATTTTATGAAAGGTTATGTTCTAACATCGTGGATAACAACATCGATACCTCGATATATCGGCCTGTTTAACATCGAGGTTAAAACTCGATGTTTTTCAACGGTGGCATCCCTAATCGGAGGTTTGGTTCGATGCGTTACAAACTAATATACTTCTATATGATATATCATATAGAGTATAAGAATCCTACATGTCGAAATATATAAATAACTTATTAAATAAACATAAACTCGGTTAGATCAGTCGTAAAAGCTCTTGTTGAATGGCTGAGGAGCTATTAAATGAAATAAATCCCATTTTGTAATTCAATTCATCTGGAAATTAAAATACACTCATTACAGTTATCATCATGTTGTATGGCAACTTCAAAGGCCATGTCATATTTCTTTTACATTATTTGTATTACTTTGTCCAGTTTTAGTTGTTGACATCTAATCTTCCTAGATGGTAAATACAATTAAATTCATATCTATAGTTGTTCTACCTCAAGTCCAGTGCAAAATGCATAGCAAAAGTAGAATAGAACGCTCAGCAATTTTTATGCGGAGTCTTATTGTCAGTTGAACTATTAGGCTTTGAACTATTATTGGTATTAAGCTACATTGACAAACTATGTAGCTTTAAACATTAGTTCTGTATTGTTCGTTGACAAGTCGCAATAAACTGCCGACACACCAAATCCTCATTAAGACTGTCGACAAACTTTGGCTTCCTGCCGTGCTGTGGACATCGATTAGGAGGATTCTGACAGACTTGATGTCGCCTCAGAGGAAAATAAACCTCCTCGTGAACCTGACAGTGGATCATTATCGGACCTGGCCTAGTTGAATTTAAGCCATCGTCATTTTGTCTCTCTCTTTAGTGTTTTAGCATGTCGTTCCTTAATTCCATAGCAATGGGCACCACTATTAGCAAACACCCTTCCCTATTGGACATTTTCCTATATATTTCCTACATCTATTCACGTAAACGTGCGTTTTATTTAATTAAAGGTGTGCTACATTGTGACACTACATACTCGGAATACCAAACTACAGAAATACTCCAAAACGGTTTCTTTCCAACATTCTATCTACGTTTTCCAAGATATATGAAGAATTGAAGAGTTTTAGCAAGTTGTATAGGCCTTTATACCTCGTCCAACTATTTTTAGCTGGTATATCGTGTAATTTCTAAGGTTTGGCTCAAATAACTACACCATGCCGTGACCAAGCAATTGCATATCAGTTGGCGTTAGCATAAAAAGTAATGGATAATACCTTCTATTAGCAAGACACAATGACGACTTTAGCCCAACGACCACTCAGTAGGAAGCCCAGTTCGCTATGAAAATTTCTATTCTGGTGACAGTTTTGTAGAAATAGCACATTTTAGTCCCTGAAGTTGTAGGTACTGTACAATCCTGTATACAGAACTTTGTTACAAGTTTTTTACGTCGTTAGTTATTTGTTGGATTAATTAGACGAATTAGCTATGGATTATTATTGTTTGCGTAGTAGTAGTAGTAGCTTTCGTCCACCTTTTTAAACACTTGTAGCACTAGGTTATTGTCTTATTTGAAAAAGAACTCATTGTGGTGGTAACTTTAATGTATTCAAACACAACTGCGTTGTTAAACTAAATGAAACCTTTCAAGATTTTAACATTGTTCCAGGAAAATAACAAAGCACAGTTTTGTATATCGTTATTTAAATGAGCACAATTTGATTCAAATTTCATTAAAAAATTTGTATGTATATATTTTTTCTTTATAAACACAGGTTATATAAGGTGGCGTTAGTTCTGATCATTACACGGAAAAAAATCTGTATAGGAAACGTTCCTATAATCTTTTTTTTAGAATAGTCAAAAATCCAGGGGATTAAGGTCTGGAGAGCTCGGTGACTACATGTCCTTAGATCAGAAGTTTTTTAAATTATTGGTTTTTTAAATTATCCAAATTTAGGTACTTCTGGCAGTGTGGCACGGCGCCCCGTCTTGTTGAAACACGTAAAACACATCATTACCGTAGGTTGACTCTATTGATGGTTTTACATGACTCTCCAAAATGTCCTTACCGGATTCCTAAAAAAAAGTTCACTGTCTCAAATATTACAATTTGTACTAGGAACTATTTCTCTCCGTGTATGGTTTGAACATCCCCAAAAATATATTTCACTGAAACTAATAATTAAAGTGCTTTGCTCGTATTATACGATTTAATTTCGTGGTCATTATTAAAACAGTGGCAATTCCCTCATATTTACCCAAAATGCATGTTAATATGTCGCACACTTTCACTTCGACATAATTTGGAGCAGTATAACAATACGCTAGCCTAATGTTATGAGTTCTATGCTTCACACATAACCAAAAACGAACGAATAATTTCGGAAAAATGTAGCATGCGTCGTCAGGACATTCACATAATACCTACTGCTAACACATTTTGACCACTTGAATCCAACAAAAAAGGAAAAAAAAACGTATCCAACAGTCATAATAAACACGGAATCGGTGTATTTGTATTTGAAAACTAAAGTACGTGGCAGAGCGTTTGATTAATAAAACATTTTCAAAGTACTTGTCACCCTAATTACCATTCTACCACTATTTGTCATTATTAGCTGAGCTGGCTGGCAACATTCATATCTCCACCACACAATTTTCATATTCCCCTAAATTTGTCCTATCAGCACTTGATATCACAAATTTTCGGGGACTTTCACATAAATTTATGTAATTAAAATAATTTCTCGTTTATTGATAAAGAATTATGTATGTCCTTTTTGGTTTGGTGGTTTGTTTTTTTTCTATTTTTTTATTTCTTCCCATAACCATTATTAAAATGAGAGGGTGGGTTCCTCAACCTTTCTCGTAATAAATAGATTCCCATCATATTTACGTTTCCTTTGTTTTTTTGGGGTTTTTGGTTTTGCACCCTAAGGGATTATTAATCCAGAAAATTGTCGATTTGATAAAACATTAGCAAGACCATAATTTTCCTATTTCATTAAGTTAATATTTGTGAAACTCATCAAATCAATGTTATTATGAAAACATGGAAAAAATGATGTGTTTTAATTGATACTGTATAATTAAAACGATTTTCTTTTTTATTTATAAACAATACCAGATTTTTTATAAAAACAACTAGTTCGTTTTTGTCTGGTTTAGCACTGTTTTAGAACATAAATGTTTGGCCATTTTGTTTTTAACAGAACCGATTCTTAACCTATATTTGAAGCATTTATCCCACATTCGAAATCTCGCCACCAAACTGGACAAGTCATACTAAATTAATAATGAAAAAAATACTGTTTTATAATACGACTAGCAGACCCTACGTTGCCAGCTTAAAGATTTTTGTATAAATTTTAGAATGCCAACAAACCATAAATAACTTAAAAACTTTTGGGAAAAAACGTTATCCTTACAGGACCTTCCGTTTCAAATTTTGAAAATCTAACAAAGCTAAAAACCTGCTCCTGACAACGCAGATAATTTCGCAAAAAACCGCGTAAAAATCGGTCCAGTAGTTTTTGAGTTTTGTAATCTCAAACAGACCAACAAACAAACATCCATTTTTATACCCGTCTGGTGAAACCAATGGGTATATTAAATTTGCCTTACCGTTTGTAACGCTAAAATCCCGTCATCACACAAAAAAATGAATTACATAAGTGTGTTAAGAATGATAAAAAAAATTGAATTTTGCATGTCCGTCCGTCCGTCTGTCTGTCCGTCCGTCTGTCTGTCTGTCCGCCTGCCCGTCCGTCTGCTCGTCCGTCTGTCCGTCCGTCTGTCCGTCCGTCTGTGGCATGGATTGCGGGCGCACAGATTGTGCTAGAGACTTGAAATTTTACACAGATTGTTTATGTAGGATATGATTCTACATAAAACTCCCATTCATCAAAATCTGATTGGAATAAATTTTAAAAAATCTTATTGAAAAATTTGACTTCAAAGTGAAATTTTGATACAAATGTTCGCCGTTCACTTAAATCACCATACGGGGTTTCAATAATTGGCCAGAATTGGCAATTATAGCTTTTGTTATTTTTGAAAGATATGCATTATAAAACTGGTCAAAGAAATCGGTTAAATACCGGGAATTTCAAGCTGAAAATTGATACGAAGTATTATGTACAAAATCTGGGACGCAAGATATGTGGCGCTGAAAATTGGTCTAGTACTGCCAGCGATCGTTTTATAGGAGTCATTCCTTTCATTTTAGGATTGAGTCCCTTACAAAAGGGAATGTGCCCCAATTTTTTGTGGTAACATGTCTAACAAATGCTCCACAATTTTGGGAATGATAACACAAAAAAAGAATACGACAATTATTTGTTGGAATGTGTCCTAAAAATCTGGGAACAGTTACAATTTGTTTATAGGAATGCGTCCCATATTTGGTCACTATCCTGTTTTTCCCATAAATATGGGACTGCAGCATGCAATATTGGTGGAATAGGTTTTTTTTTCATAAAAAATTCGTCTGCCCTCCTATAGAGTGCCCCCTGGCAATTATAGCTTTCCTTATATTTTATTTTTATAATTCGCGGGAAATAGGTTATATTGCAATATCGTAAGCCACGTAACACCATTGTAGACAGAATGGTGACCGAAAAACATATGTTTTTAAAATTATGAGGGATCAAAATCAAGAAATATGCGCCGCAGGAGAACCAAAATGCAGTGGTCCCATTTCTGAGCACATCCGTTCCTCTACACTCAGAGAAAAGATAGTAAAATTAACTATTTTTTAATGGGGAATCGTGACTATTAATAAAATAGTTATTATAATTACAAAAATAGTCAAAATCGTCAATTTTTGTCAGAAATTTAACTACTTAGTAGTAAAATTTACTATTTTGTATGTAAAGTGACTATTTTTCAAATCAAATTAACTATTTTGTAATGAAAATTAACTATTTTAACGATAATTCCAATTTCCCATTATAAAGTAGTTAGATTTAGTTTTTTTTTCCTGTGCGTGTATGAAAAATTGTTACTTGAAGGTTTATTGCAATGAAATGGTTTGCAATAACCACCAGGATTTGTACAATAAAAAAAACTGTTTGGAATAACTAGAGATTTTTTTCCCATCTGGCTTAATTTTTTTTTAATTAGGTGTGATCCTTATTAATAATATTTATAAATTCTAACGTCCAAAAGGAGTTAATGAACTCTTTCGTAGGCATATTCATTGACGAATATGTTTAATGAAACTGACGGTTTCTTCTCTTGTACCAATTCGTGCTGGGTTAATGCTCGACGACGTAGGCCTACCATTTATTTCTCTTTTTATAAAGTCAACTTTGTAATATATTTGCCTATTTGTTATTTTTGAGTTGAAATGCCTGCAAGCAAATCAGTAGACGTTAAGTGCATTCATTGCATTCGATCGAAAATTGTGCACGCACGGATTTATGAAAATTTTCTGCATATACGAGTAGGCATAAGTACGAGTATGTATACCTACCAGCAAAGCATATTCCTCGTTCAACATTAAATAGGTTATGTGGGTCCTTTCGAATATTGTGCATTAATACACTGTAGGTATGACTCGTTTAGACATTTCACAATACAAACCTTCGGTATTGCAATGCATTGCGTCTAAGAGTTGGGAAAATTGCAAAATTTCCAACCATACACATAGCTGAGGAAAAGTTTTATGAGTTATTACGTTTTTACATTTCCCACTTATGATTTATGAAGCAAGTTTTTACTATTCAAATTGTATGCTAACAACTAAAATATTTATTGTGTTTTTAATAGATAGTATTACTAAGTTTAAAGTTTTTTTTGAATTGAACACAAAAATCAAGAAATGAGGAAGTTTCAAAATGAAGCTGGGTTTGCCTAGCGTTATAAAAAAAAATCTGTGAAGCAATTTATTATTTAAATTTTGAAAATTTATTATTTTGGAAAAAGTACGTTTTTGGAAACATTGGAAAAGTCGCGGAAAGCACAGAATCATGTTAAGATACGTAATTGAATTTGATACCTACCAAAAAACAATTTCATTCAAATCGGTTGGCTGAAAAAGGGGTTTTTGTGGAACTTTCCAACGCTGTAGAAAATTTTGTAGGGGTTTTTTTTAAACCGGTTTTTTGAACCGATCCAAAAACAAAAATATCATTGAAGTTTTAGTTAACTGAAACCAAACAATGTATCGAACAACTCCGAAAAAAATGCCCGAACCGAACCCGATTATTTTTGAAAAGATGGCCGTGCCAAACCTAAACCACACCAGTTTTGAAAACATAAGAAAAACTATACAATTGCCAAGGGTCAATCGTCAAATCTATTTTATATAAAAATTGACGTTTGTCTGTCTGTCTGTTTGAGATTACAAAACTCAAAAACTACTGGACCGATTTTTACGCGGTTTTTTGCAAAATGAGAGAATGGTCCGATTTTGTTCGTTCAAAAACTTAGTCCCGCTATTTCCGGGAAACGCAAATATACAGAATTTTAACCCTTTAGCTCAATATTTTTGAGAGTTACGATTTTCACGGAGAGAGACAAACGGACGGACATGCGGAAATCAAAATCTTTTGTCATTCCTAACACTCTGGTGTAGTTCATTTTTGTGTCCAATGATTGGTTTGATGCGATACAAACGGTATACTAAATCTAATATACTCTTATATGATATATCATATAGAGTATAAAAACTATAATTAAAATTGATTGACGTCTACAAAGCCCTCCAAAATGTGCACGCTTTATAATCAAAAAGCTCCATTCTAAAGTAGTGATCATTGAAACAGAGAATTCCTTCAAAAGGTATGCGTTTTCTAATGGTTCCTGCAGATCATGAATTATGATGAATGCTATTACACTTCATAGCAAAATGCTTTCAAATGTGAAACCCACAATTTAGTATTCACGGTAGAAAGGGCACTCTATTGGCCAAATTGCAGTTTTGGTTTGGCCCTATTCCATCCGATGTTTGAAGCTTTATGATTCCTTTTCATCTTTTGATGCCACAGTTAATGTCTAGTATACAAACAAGTAATAGATGCCTTCCATACAAATAGTAACTAAATGTGTACAATGGATCGGTAGAGTGAATCATGTATGGCTATCTCTAATCCATTTGAACCAAAATTTGTATAGGAAGCAGAATAATACGGATTACTGAATAAGGTTTAGAAAGCCAATAATAGATAATGAACTATTTTGTTTATAGAAAAGGAATTATATAGTACGGTCTGCACAAGAAGTATTCACAATTTAGAATGAATAGCTTATCTCAATCAGAGTAATAGTGAAATTTTGCTACGAGTATGAATAAATGAGATTGAATAATTTTTTTTTATTAAAATATTCGTTAGAATTACAGGGCAGCTCAACACTGGTCATTAAATATTATTAAACATCTTTTGGATTAATTTTAACATCCTCTTGATTTTAATATTTGGTTAATTTTAATGTGTACTCAAACATATGAGCCTGTTCACATTGGTTGGGATAGTCCGCCTAATTCTGACAGAAACTTGCAACATTTAGGCAAGGTGAGGAAGTGGGACTGAGCCCCAGTTCCTCACCTTACCTAAATGTTGCCAGTTTCTGTCAGAATAAGGCGGACTATTTCAACCAATCTGAACATGGTCTATGGGAGTCATTCCTTCGAAATCTCATGCTGCAGTTATGGGAAAAACGGATTAGTGCCCATTTCTATAAAGAACAGGAACAGTTACCAATTTTTTTAGAATATGTTCCAATAAAAAAAATTTTCTTCTGTTATCATTTCCAAAATTATCGCACAGACTTCAACCTGTTATATGGGAAAGATTACCGTATATGTTAGACGGATTACGACGAATAATAGTCATATCCCTTTTAGGAAAGGGCTGATTCCTATAAAGCGTTGCAATGTCTCCATTTTGTAACTAACTCAATTGTGAAATGAAAGGACTGTCTCCATTGATTTGGACTCTCTTCTTTATGCGAGATGCCCTTATTTAAGATAGGATTCGTTCTTATAATTATAGCATCAAGCCCTATCTGAATAGGACTAAATACCTTTTGTTATTGGATCGTATCCAATCTAAAGAGGACAGAAGAAAATTCGAGATGTTTTTTGTTGTAGTTTCAGCCAGAGCTTTGGGGAAGACCCTTTAATGCAGAAGCACAGATCAGGATGGTCGGAAGAACGAAAGGAGATGTCGGTTTATATTCTCCTTGAACTTCTACGAGTTATAGTCGGGGGGGATAAATCGGATGGTAAATCATTCCAAAGTCTTGTTGTTTTAAACTTTTTAGGAACTCCTAAACTTTACTGTACGAAAACGTAGAGGCTCAAGGAAGAAGTGCATACGTGAAAATATACCGTAGAAGAATAAGTTGGGAAATTTCCGTGCAACTTTTCCTATGGAAATATCTATACCGTATGCGTCATAAAAATCTGGAAAATTCATATTAAATTGTAAACCGTTTAATAAGACACAGAAGTTGAACGAAAAAAAAAATATGTTTTGCTCTAAACCAAATCTTACATACTAGTAAAAAAAATTACTCAAAATGTCCACCTCCAGCATTTACGAACTCCTCCAAACGGGGCCTGTACTTCTTGCAGGTCAATATTAAATAAGACTCCGACTTGTCGTTCCATGCGATGGTAATGGTGGACTTCAGGGCTTGCACATTACTGTGAGCCTTAGCTCCAGTCTTAGCCTGAACATATGCCCATATTAAAAAATCCAGGGGATTAAGATCTGGAGAGCTCGATGATCACATGTCCTTAGACCAGCAGTTTTTTAAATTATTGGTTTTTTTAAATTATCCAAATTTGGGTACTTCTGGCAGTGTGGCGCGGCGCCCCGTCTTGTTGAAACACGTAAAACACATCATTACCGTAGGTTGACTCTATTGATGGTTTTACATGACTCTGCAAGATATCCTTATCGGATTCCTTCTGATCCTTCCTTTGATTGCCCTAATCAACACTGAAGTCCTTACTGAAATGGGTCTACCGCTTCCAGATTGCGGCCTAACTATTCCTCTGGCCAAACAAGTCGCTCTTACAGCATAAACAGTTGACAACGTTACGTTTAATTTATTGGAAATCGCCTTATTGGACTTCCGCGCGTGGACCAACTTCATGATTTTCACTCTTTGAGCCTCCCCCATGTTGCTATATTTATAAACATTTAATTTTTTGGCTCAATTATGTACGAAGTTGTATTTACAAACGCTTTCCAACGTAGTACGAATTAATAAGCAACCGTTATCTCCTTGAAAATACTTGCAGTACTAGATTCCAGATTTTTATGACGCATACGGTAGAATATGCCGAGTACCACAACAGAGCGACGATGCTCGAGAGACGGTAATGAATCTGTTAAAGATTTGTCTCCAATCAGTCGGATCGGACGTTTTTGAATTCGATCCAGCAGTTGCAGGACAGTTTTTGGGGTTCCAGCCCAAATGTGCGAATTATACTTAAGTCTCGGTCGAATGTAGGTCTTGTAAATACTGAGTACGTCGATTGGTGTGAAATATATTTTGCATCGTCCCAGAAAACCTAGGCTCTGCGATGCTTCTTTGGCAATTGAAAATAACGAGATAGTGAAGTTCGAGGGTGTTGAACATATTCGAGATATCAAGCAATTCGAGTAATATCACATGCGAATTATAATCCAAGACAAAAATTTGGCTTTAATTAACATATCCTATTTCCATAGGAATCGTCTGAATGCTATTTCCATAGGAACCGTCTGCCAACACTTAGGATTCGTTCCAAATGTTTTGTAAAACTGAATATTGGAGTCACTTCTAAAAGATGGGGAAATCACAATATTTAGATACGAAAAATCCAAAATTTCAAGTCATAATTTCACTTTATTGGACACATAATATGCGACGAGGTCAAATTTATTTAAAAAAAAATGCGGCGCATTGATTTAAATGGGCATTTGAACAATCTCAAGCGAAAAATAATTGTTAGCAGATACAAAAAAAAAAAAAAGAAAATGCTCCGAGGCCGAAGAAGTGCACAGTAGGAGGGAAAAAATGTTTTACACCGATTTCCAGCCGAAGTAGAGTAAGTTTTGCATATTTAGTGATCCTTTTTTTTAGTTTTAGATTAATTATGTCTCCAAATGGAATAATCCGGGACAAAAATTTAGTTTCCGGGATGCCGAGACAACATGCCTAGTTCCAGGACCGCCCCGAGACGTATGGTCACCCTATCTTTACATTACTTGTCCATAGTTCAAATACTAATAATAATGTCATTAACTGTCTGATTTGTGACAAAAGGTATAGTGATGTAATAATCCGCCTGGATGCTCCACTCAAGAACGAAAATCGAAAGATCTTAACGGAAAAGTAATTTAATATACATATATACTTGTCTATATATATTTTTAGTTCTAATGCGACCACCCACTGTTATATTTATACTTTAAAAAGTCAAGATAGACACGCATCACTGCAAAAAAAAAATGAAAATGGCCGTATGGGTCTCATATATACTTTATGGGCGTTGAAATGATAAAATTTTGAATCCAATTACCTGAAAGAATTTAAACAGTTAAGAACACTCTTATACATAATGTAAACAATCACAGACCGAAACCTTTCAACGTCTCCAATGGCACTTATCAAAGTATTCTGATATACGCACTAGTATGTTTTACACCATAAGGGCATTAATATGCTCCCCATTATTATATGTAAACTATTAAAGATGATGAGACTCTATATATTTATAGTTTAGCTTTTTCAAAGACTTCATTTGCGGGTTTTTATGTATCAGTTCAACAAAGAAGGATTTCATGTATTCACACACACATGTAGACAAAAATTGGATTTACAAATGATATCAAGTCACATCCCAGTTGGGTTCCAAGAATTTAGTCTTAGTTTTACCTTTATTGTCTCTTACGTCTCATTAGCTGCATGTAATTTTTTTGTGTTTTTTTATGTTTAATAGTCTGTAACATAAACAAAGTATTACCGGAATGGGAATCCTTAGAAAATACGAAAATTATATTTAAAGTTATGCTACATACTCTATGATAAATTTGGTAGAAACTGTTAAAAAAGATTTATGGAGGCATTAGTGGAACTTTCATCGTATATGTACACCAGATCCTCTTTTCCCAGTAAATTTCCTAGTGAAATTTTACTGGGGAAAACAGTAAATTTTTATTTTTTACTGTTTCCCCAGTAAAATTTACTGAACGACAGTAAAATTTACTGAAACACAGTGTTTCAGTAAATTTTACTAATAATACAGTAAATTTTTACTGGGGAACCGCTGATTTCGTCGCAGCATTTTATATTTTTCTCAATTGGCCTCCATAGTCTACTGGTAAGTAAAGTGGCCGATAAACGTAGAGGTCTCGGGTTCGAGTCTCGACAGTGGTAAGAGATTTTTCAACACAACATTCTCATGTAAAATAAAATATTAATAACAAAAAAAAATATTGTATAACAAATAATATTATCTTTCAAAATAAAAAGAATGTTACCAAAACGATTCAAATGCTTCAAAATTTCAAAAAATATCTGAGAGGTTTTTAAGGTTTTACAGTGATCTAGATCAAGCCTGGGCACTCCTTGGCTCGTCTGGCTCCTCACAACGATAACATTTTTATTCAAATTTTACGAGAATACAATCAATGTATGAACATTTTTACTTGACTTTCCAACGCAATGATACGTGTTGGTAGACGACGGCCACTTCGACAGCCGAAGTCAAACGATTCACTAACAATCGATGGAGCGAGCCTACGACAGCCATTCAGTATAATTTCTGTCGTTGATGCGTGCGGATGTATACATTTGCTCCCCAAAACCCTAATTGCTTCCCAAAGTACACTGACGTACGAAATTTTTTCAGAAATTCGATTTTTTTAGTTTTCATTTTCCATTATGAAGCGCTCATATTCAAATTCAAGTACTATGTCGTGTGATTGGGAAAACAAATATTTAATAACCACAAATAATGATAACCGTCAATGTCTAGTTTGCAGTTACATGTTACATGTCGAATAAAAAATTCAATCTATATAGAACGCCATTACAACAGCTGTCCTATCAGGTAATTTAATGCAATTTAGCGCATGTTTTTTCGAAGCACAGAACCGAAAATACGTCCCAAAAGTTTTTTTTTTGCACGGCGGAACTTATTATTTTTTTGTAATCGCATCATGATAAATTGTGTAGTCCACTGTTCCTAAACGTCTCCATCAAAAGCGAAAGAGCGTAAAAAATGAAAAAGATGCGTTTTCTCATTTCGTGTTATAGTATGAAGAAATATAAAATTTCTTCGAGTAATAGTAAATCACTACATACATGGTGCCCAGGCCTGATCTAGATGTACAAAAGTTATGGAAAACGGACGTAGTTGCGACTAATGGAAAACTGTTTGATTGGTGTGACCTATACTTTAAGTAGATAATTTAAATCAGAGATGTCAAATTTAGTTGTGTTGAATCACCAATTTTTTGGTTTCTTATTGCACACAAAAACAAAATTGAAAAAGTGGCGCGCACACGTTCTCAGTGGCAAGCTGCTGTCATATGAAAACAGTGGACTACAAAATTTTAATTTCAAATAGAGTTTCGACATTTTAATTTTTCGTCTTATTTTATTAGTTGTTCTCTAGAATCATACTCGGCGCTACAGCTCTCGAAGAGCCTGGGCCTTCTCAATTGAGGTTTCATTACAATTTCTTTCCTGCTTTGCTCCTACAGTTTTACATGGATTGGGAACCATGGATGAATTACAACATTTGTAAGGTTTTTACGTTATAATTCATCCACAGCAGCAGTCTAACGATAATGTCCTTACAACCATGCGGCAACTATCACTACCATTTCTTAACACGTTGACTGCCATATGAGACTGACGTGGTCTCACATTAAAATGGGCTACCTTAGGCCGTGTGAGACACATGCGGTCTCCCAGTATTATACTTTAGTATAAGCTTCGTCGTAAAGCAGTGAATACACAGAACTGTATTAAACTTATGGGAAAAACGTGAATTCATAAACCAAGTTTACTGACCTCTAGGACCTGATTTTTTCGCTTCCATGATGGCAGTCAACATGTTAAAGCGAGTTGAGTGGACTTGAATGGTAGGGTTTCACAGTCGGGAATTGAACCACAGACCTCCAGATTAGAAGGCAAGTACAGCATCGCTTGAACAACGCTAATCAAAATATTGGTACAATTGTGACTAAATTAACTTAGTTCATCAAGAAAAATTTTCAGAGTAAAACATAACGATGTAAAATGATTTTGGTATCGGGTTAATTGCATGAAAATATGTGAGCACTTGCCCCTGTATAAAAAAATCAATTTTCCCTATAGGTATATCTAACTAAAATTCAGTCGTTTTTGAAATTGTAGAGTATTTCGCTTTTTTATCGCTATTACGCTTAAAGTTCTTTTTATGTTTTTGATAAATGCCGAAGAATTTATGAAATGTACTCAAAGCCAATTAATTTGTAATGTTATATCTTTTCATTAAAATTCCTAAGGCCGTATGAGTATGTACTTTTATCTCTACAGCTGCGAAAAAAAAATGTTCATCGATATAGGCGTGCGTGTGCACATTTCATACGAAAATTCTAAAGTACTCTATGTTTATATAGTAACAATTTCATGAAAAAGCATCAAGGCAAACAGATATTAATGTCATAAAAAACCACCAATCTCGAATGGAAGTATAGCTAACCGGTCCCTGTTGTACAAAATTAAAGAAACTATATTATTTTTAGGTGCAATTATTTTTGAATTTATGTGCTTTTTAAACTGTCAGTATTTCTTCATACATGTTATTGGCTTCAGATGAGAATAAGCTACCGTATCACAAATAATACTCATATCATCGAAATCTAAACGCCTGTGAATTATTTTCCAAAAGAAAAACTTGAAAAAATGCATCATTACCATACCGACAATTTTTATGAAACAGGAGATAATTTTTAATTGAAATTAAAGTCATAAATATTATTAATTTTTTCCGTTTTTTGTTTGTTTATACTATGTATGAGAATCATATAGAAGTATATTAGATTTAGTAACGCATCGAACCTATCGTCGGACACAAAAAAGAACTACACCAGGGTGTTTGGAATGACAAAAGATTTTTGTTTTCACATGTCCGTCCGTACATCCGTCTGTTTGCTTTTCAGTCTGTCTGTTCGTTTGTTTGTCCGTCCGTGAACACCATAACTTTCGAAAGGATTGAGTTAGAGACTTGAATTTGTTTACAATGGCTTTTCTAGTAAATAGAGGGGCTATGTGGGCAAAATCGGATCATTCCTTCCTCCCTCCCTCATTCAAATGAATTGTTTTTTCGCAATTTTCTCAAAAACGGTGAGTCGTATTGAAAAATTTATCAATCATTCACAATAGATCTTAAGGTCGCGGTGACAAGGGAGCGAGATACACATAAAATAAAATAAATAAATGCATTCCTATTTTCTCGAAAACGGTGCATTATATGAAAAATTTTATGAAAATAAAATGTGTTTCAAATATGATTTTACATTACCATTCCATACATCAAAATCCCACACCAATTGATTTTATTAAATAACATTTTCATCAGTCCTCATATAGAGTATTTGGCGATTGTTTTTAGTTTGTTTAGCAGGCTTCTCTCTAAAATATTAATTTTTACTGGGGTTTAGTCGTTTTTCTCATTAAAACATCGATTTTGTAGGCAATGAAAATTGTGCATTTGACCACATCCAGCAAAACGAGTTGTATCTATTGAATTAATTAATTAATTATTTATGTTTTAATTCAACATTACTGTTCATAATAAATTATTCATAATCATCAATGCACGGATAATTTTTAATTACGCGCAAATAGTTTATATATTACTTTTGTGGTTTAATTGCTATAATGTGTGTATAATGGATTTAAAAAGTTTAAAGTATTTTTTTTTTCATCTAAATGTTTTTTTGATTTGAAAAAATTCCCACACCCGAAACCGAATACATGTTTTTATACTCTATAAAATAATAATATAGAAAATATTTGTACTAACGATTGTAACGTATTCCAGCAATCGTCAGTTAAGGCAAATTGTTTGGGTTGACGAAAGATTTTAATTTCCGCTTGTCCGTGAGTAGTTGACATATGTTTTGGAGGTAAATATATGTCAACCGCTAACGTCGCAGTTGATATAAATGCGCTATATCTTCGTTCGTTAAAATGATAACTCCGGAATGAATTGAGCTAGAGAATCTAAAAAAATGGGCAAATGCTTTTCTCAAAAAAAAAAACAAAAAAAAAAAAAAAAAAAAAAAAAAAAAAACTAACGGTAAATATAGCGGATAACAGTGAGAGACAATACTGTGTCAAACATTATTCTTTCAGTTCATCTTATACATTAACCCACCAAAAACACGTTATTTTTCGAGATAATTTCAAAAAATTGATTTTTTTTAAAATAACGGTATATCTCTGTTAAGGCTTGAGATACGCCGATTTTTAAAAAGCCGCCATTTGTGTAACTTCTTTTTGAGCCTGTTCACATTGGTTGAAATAGTCTGCCTAAATACGACAGAAACTGGCAACATTAGGGCGAGGTGAGGAAGTGGGACTGCTGATAGGAAAATCATCCTCAAAACTAAAATCTCCGTTCTTAGAGTTCCGCTCTGATTGGTTGGCTGCCACACTGAATGTGTTCCATTGTCATTATTGTTTCGGTCGTCGTCGATGCAACACGTCGCAGAGCAAAAGGCAGCCACTTATTACTTGCAGTTCTTTAGAAATGTTCCGTTTCCCAAATGTTTCACGCCAGTCTGATTGCTCACAGCTACTGGTTCAAATACTCTCAATCTGAACACGAGCAATATTTCATCCGTCCTATTTAGGCGGACTATTTCAACCAATGTGACCAGGCTCTTTAATGGATTTCCCCTAAATCTTGTTTGGCTCGTCTCATTCCAGAAACCAACATGCCTGTAAAATGTCATGGCTGTAGCTCTATTCATTTTTGAAAAATCTTGTGCACAGGATAAGAATCTAACAGACTAAAAGACTAACCCGGCCCTTACACGCGTCTGTAGAGCTGACACAGTCTCGTGTAAATGCACTGACTGCCAGTTCGCTAAATGTCTTTTAATTCGTTGTCAGTAATTTGACATTTGAAGTCTGTGCTACTGACAGACTTTACAGTCGGGTGTAAAGGCCGGGTAACAGACTGACAGACAGAAAGACATTTTCCTAATAATGCTCCAATCGACTCAGGAGTGCCAGCAGTGGGAAATGTTTTTTTTAATACAAAATCAAGAGGTCGAAATTTTTCATGAATACAATACTGTTTCAAACTTCGTATAAGAAAAGAAAAAAACCCCATTTATATGGAAGTGGAAGGGAGGGGGAAGAGGGGAAGGAGTGATCCGATTTTGCACGTTCAAGAACTTAGCTGGCTATTTATGAGAAACGCAAGTATAAAAAAATTTCAAGTCTCTAGCTCAATCCTTTCGAATGCTATGGTGTTCACGGACAGACAGACGGACGGACATGTGGAAATCAATATCTTTTGACACACCAAACACTCTGGTGTGATTCATTTTTATGTTCGACGATCAGTTCGATGCGTTACAAAGGATATACTAAATTTAATGTGCTCCCATATAATTCTCATATAGAGTATAGATACAAACGGCGATTATTTTTCGAGTCTTTATCATTAATTATAAAATACAGTTTGAAAAAATTGGTGAGAAAGTGTCGTTCTATACGAGGTTTTTAATTTTGAAAATGGGCTTAATTCTGTCGATAAAATTTTCATTTTCATTTTACTTAAAACCGATTTTTGCGTACCTACTGGATGTGATTTTCAGTAAATTTCCAAATATTGAGTGGCAGAATACCAGTTTGTTGAAAATCGCATCTAGTAGGTACACAAATACTGAGTTTTTAGCAAAAATAAAATGAAAATTTTGTCGAGAGAATTAGGCCCAATATTTCAACAATCCGTAGTTCCATACGGACATTCATTGCATACACACATTCAGTTAACTCCTTAGAATTTTTTTATGTGTAGTTAAGCCAAATTGTCGTTTTTTTTTTAAATTAATTTAAGCATAACTAGGAGGTATTATTCTTCCTATTTCTTCCCCGATTTAAAAAAAAATCGTGTTGAAAAAAATAAAGGGATGCAAATTAAAAATATTAAAAACGTCATTTTTTTCACACATTGGAAACTTATTCTTTGATGCGACGTTTTTTTTTCACTTCCATGTGTTTAAACTCCCAGAATTTTTTTCTCAACGTTTTTTAATTTTTCCCTATGACTTATCCCTTTTTCAAATATACATACAAATGAGTTTTTTAGCTTCAGAAATTATTTCAAAAGATCCAGCCAGGATTTTTTTGTATTTTAATTTTTTTTTGTTAATTTTATCCCTTTTCAGTTCGTTTTTTATACAAACATTTAATCATAATGAAAAAAACAAGTAAAAGGAGAAAAACTAAAGAATAATATTCAAATCATTGCGCCCGTCATTTGATGTTAACGTTACGCTAGCACGCGCAATTGATTCTGTCAACTGTTTTAGTTTGTTGAGAGTGTGCTTCCGATATCCTTTGCACTTAGTCTGGATCATATTAAGGAAGAGTCCCCCAGAATGATGGGATTGTGCAGCACCACGCTGAACTTTCATAATAGTTTGTCCAAACGGATAAAAGCGAAATGAACGTAATTTGTATATGGAAAAAACGAAATTACAAAAAATTCAAAATACCATTTGGAAAATTATAATGGGTCGTTTGTGTTTTCCACTCTATTGTTAATGTTCAAGGAAGAGAAGTGCGGTTCTTTTCTCCCAGCATCGAATTGAAGGCACATATGCTGTCACGCTGTGACAGAAGGGTGGATTCTCTACTACCTACCTAAGTGAATCGCGGGTACACCTTTGGATCTATAGACATCGGGATGATAAGTTTTTTGTTCTATAATTCAAGTTAATAGAAAACGGTGAGTGTTCGATATCGCGATAAATAAAAGTTCTCAACCCTTTTAAATTTTAATGGGCTGAGACGTTTTCTTAGACTACATACGGTTTTTTTTTGTTATTTGTTGTTGCTGTAAATTAGAGTTCCGTTGAATATTATTTTTACTTCAATACAAATTATTGATTCTTAGACGATGAGTTGGTTTTCAGCTGCTAAGACTAGCCGCCCTGTAATTTTCTTCACAAATCATTTCTTCTTTCACGTCTAATTGCGGGTAATTGAGACAAGGAAATAACACTATAAGTTAGGATTGCCCATTTCTCGCCTGCTAAATAGTGAAATTAATGATTAAAGAACATGCTTGGTTTAATGATCCATTCTTTATGGAAATATTTCTAGTAGCTGCTCATAAGCTTTCAATTAAGGCAACGAAATTTGTTAAACTAAAAGAGAATGCGAAATGCAATTTGTGTGAAAATTTTAAGGGAGTAACCTTTGCTATTGAACTTAATTTGTAAATTAGATGAAAATATTTCTTATACGAAAATTTTAAAATGATTCAATTCTAGTCAAAAATATTTCTTAACCCTTTCGGTATTTTGATGCCATATGACATCATGCTAAAAAAATTGAATTGTCTTATTCAGCCTTATTCCCGTAGCCGGCGGGACGTGTATCGCCACGCAAATTTTTTCTCGATCGAATGAAATTTTCTTATTCTAGTAGACGTAGAAACGCAGTTTTATTCAGCACCGCGCTGAATTTTTTGACAATTAGCTGATTTGATACGCATGAAGTTTTATTTGTTCAATTAAATGATTGTACTGCATCTAGTTAGTTTTTCCTGACCTTCAAAACTTATATTTAGTTAAAATTCATTGAATGTACAAATAAAATTCACATTTTTATTCAAACTTTCTGTTTAATTGATTGGTCCCGCAACGATTTACTCGCGGGAAATAAATGTATGGAAAAGTCAAAACATTCGCGGGTGCGTTTAGTGTAATACCGAAAGTAAAACGTTTTCAGCACCACGGCACACGCCGGGACAATTGCGTTTAGTAGAATGCAAATTTTCTGCGGGAAACGCCAAATCCCGCGGCGTACACGTCCCGCCGGCTACGGGAATAAGGGTGATTATTTATTTATTTTCAACACTCTATTCTCATTCAGTGCACCATTAAGTGCATTTTTGACCCAATTTTGATTTTTTGAGTAAAAAGCGTACAGTACAGTGGACGTATTTGAAAAAAATTAAAATTTTTAATTTTTTTGTTTTGTTTTAAATGAATACTGATAGCTTCAACATCATTAATTTGTATAGAGAGTATTTTTAAAACCCATAGAAAAAAAAACATGTACCGAAAGGGTTAATATTTATGACTAGATGCCCCCCCCCCCATCCCCACCGACCACTTCATGATTTATTTTGACCTGTCTAAAGTCCAATTCAGACTAAAGCTTGCGATTACGATTGCGCTTACAATTGAGCTTCTCGACCAATGAGATCAGAGCTTTCAATGATAGGGATATGAAAGCTTTGATCTCATTGGTCGAAGAAGTTTAATTGTAATCGTAATCGTAATCGCAATCGTAATTGCAATCGTAATCGCAATCGTAATCGCAATCGTAATCGTTAGTCTGAATTGGGCTTTATGTTGAAAACCGGATCGAAATTTGTTCAGAACTGCAGGAGAAAGCTGGTGGTTGGGGGAGGGGGTTCATACGGAGGGGACGGGGTATATATTAGTTGGCGAAAATTTTTCCTAACTCTCAAATAGGCAACCGGCCACACCCGCGATGTTTTGCATTTTTTTGCTCATAATTTCTTTGAGTCCTATAATATTTGCCTGAAACTCCTAGCCATTCCCAATGAACTTGTGTTGAACAAAATAGATTAAAAATAAATTAAGTAAATGATACCTCAACACTTGTGGAGGAGAGCAAAATCGAGAAAAATCCAGAGAGAAAAATCGGATAAAGTTTTCAAAGAGAAAAATCCGATAAAGTGAAAAAATTTGAGTGAAAAAAATGTGTTTGAGATACATGTGTCCTTTGTAGAAGATTGTTAAAAAAACATTGCGCCGCAGGGGAAAAAATGTGATTTACAGCAATCAGCGGCTGAAGTTGTGTATTTTTTGTATATTTAGTTATCCGTTTTTCTAGCGTTTGATAAGTTGTTGTAACACTAAATTGAAAAATCTGGAGCAAAAATTTAGTCACCTGGACGCCGGATAAGCATGCCTAAATCCGGGACTGTACTGGCCATTCCAGAACCTATGGTCACCCTATTCCAAATTGATTGAGGCTTCATAAAGATAACGCAAACATTCTTTTCTATTTTTCGTCAGATCATTCATTATATCTATATATAAAAACCTAATACCACTCACTCACTCAAAACAGTATCTCCCAAACCACTATACCGATTGTCATGAAATTTTGCACATAGATTCGTCTTACTTAAGTGCTCGATGAGAAACAGTTTTAGAAAATTCGGAACGGTAGATCCTGTAAGAATAACGCAAATATCGTTTTCCAATTTTTCTCGGAAAAAACTAGGATTAGGGGGTTTTTGGGGCCGCTAAATATGAATCTGATGTTGGAATTTCGAAATTCGAAACGGGAGGTCCTGTAAGGATAACTCAAATATCCTTTTGTCATTTTGGCAATGGGGGGTTTTTGGGAATAGAGAGTTTTCACGAAAACTGGCAATAGGGGGTTTTTGGCAATAGATAGTTTTCACGAATCTGGTATTAGAGTTTCAAAAATCAGAACGGGAGTTCCTTAAGGCATAACGATTATTTCTTTGTTTTTTTGGTGCGAAAAAACTTTAACCCGGCAACGACTAGTTATTCCTTAAAAAAAAGGTTTTCCAAAGGATCCGCCAAAAAGTTGCTTTTCTTTGCTGTGGGAAAACTTATCCATTCCCAATTGGTTGTTGAAGACAAATCACCGGTTCATTAAAATCTTGAGTCAATCTTGGCCTGAGCTACGAGTCCTCAATTAGTCTCCAGAAGACCGTAAAATGTGGTTTAATCAAAATCTTAAATTTAAAATATGTAAATAATCATGTAATGGGAAAATTTGAAATCACCGCGTTTACATTAGTTATTTTAATTGACAAATATGGCGAATACTTTAATTTTTTTTGCAATTAAAAATATTCGCTACCTGCACTCGTATTACCCTTCTTCATATTTTTAGTAGAGATACGATAGGCAGGTTTTATCGATTTGTTTTATACTTTTTATACAATGTATCAGTTGCAGACTTTCTATGCGAATAATTTTCAACTGCAGATTAATACGGCATTGCAAATTATAACTCTGCTCATTTTCATTCTTTTGACTGCAAAAGACATCCGTGCACGTAGCAATTTGTGAATAAAATAACTAGCAATTGGTATTTAACTGCGTAAATACATGCATACATTGGATGAATGATGACTAGAAATTGAAAAATTTCAAGTATTTTATTGTCTTTTCACATCATGGTTAATGTTGATTATCTACCTAACGAATGAATAAAAGTATTGCAAATAGAAATAGCGCAAATATTATCTATTACAATATATGCATATACGTACAGTACAAAGAGCCATATTCAACATTAAAATGACTAATGGGTGCGGAATTTTAATTCACGCTGACATTATTTATTTCGTAAGAGTGTGATGTGGATGCAGGTAACTTACAAAGTCGTATTCAAATAGAAGAAGCTTTTCTCCTAGCTCTCTACTCAAGTGTTTTCTATTCACTAGTGTTGGCTATTTGCGATGCTTTAATTAATCTGAAAAGGCTACCATCATTGATATCACGTTAATACACTGTGCAACAGGCTTTTGTTTCTTAGTATCGAATAGCTCTTTCTTACATTTATTTTATCTTGCTGATTCCAAATCTGATATCCGTTTGTCTTTATACGAATTTAGGAGTATGGATAAATTTTTATGCACACTCAGAGAAAAATGTTCGCTAACTAGAGTCGACTTTTTGAACGAATCAACTTTGCCTGTACTCTGGCAAAAAAAAAGTTCACCTCCAGTTGGAGGTGTGAGTTTACAATGATTTACAATGATTTACAATGACTTACAATGATTTACAACGTTTTGCAACTAGTCCAGGGAAAGTTTGAGTAACAGGATACACGAATTTTCACTGTGTGTACAGCACCCAGAAATTATAATTTCCATGTTAAAGGTTTATTAACCCTATAATAGATACTTTCTTACAAGAATTACACTTTATTTTCCCCAGTAAGTATAAAGTGATTATCCTTTTCCTCAAATTTCCCGGTCAAAATCTCACCTGGGGGTTTTTGGGATCGCTGAACCCGATTCTGGCATTAAGTAGTCTGTGAGGATAACGGAAGGACCTGTAAGGATAACGTGATTATCATTTTCCTCAAGTTTTTCGAACAAATTATCATCTGGTGGTCTTTGGGGTCGCTGAATCCGATTTTGATATTAAGAAATCTGTAAGGATAACGGAAGGTTCTGTAAGGATAACGTGATTATCCTTTTCCTCAAATTTTCCGGGAAAAATCTCACCTGGCGGTTTTTGGGATCGCTAAATTCGATTCTGACGGATAACGGATAACGTCTGTAAGGATAACAGAAGGTCCTGTTAAGATTGTGTGATTATCCTTTTCATTTTGGATTTTTAGTGACATTAATCAAATTAATAACTAAATAAAAAAAAATTAAATAAAAAAAATAAAAAAAAACATTTTAAAAAAATGCAGTAAAAAGGAAAGAATAAAGTGTGTCAGCAATAAAAGCGAGATAAAAGGATGAAAAATAAAATAAATATTTATCTGGCTTATAGTTTTGACATACAGTGCTCAAAAAATTGTTTTTTCCTTTTTAGTGCATTTTTTTAAAATAAAAGCTTTTTTCAAAAAAAAATTTTTTTTATTTTTATTTCTTTTTTTTATTTTAAACTACTGTTGAAGGGATTTCGTTTTTCAACTATTATAAATATCCTTCTTCTTTGTCTAAGTATTTTAGTGATTTATTTTTGTTATGGCGGATTGGATCATTTGAGTAAAACATGTAACCTAAGAATTGCAAATTAGAAGCTGAGCTACTTTAACACTCTAACTGCCACGACAGTTTTAAGCCTTTTTCGAATATTTAGTTGTCAGTCAAAAAGGCACTAAGAGAAAAAAAAAAATTGAAACAAAATTATACCTAAATGTTATTTTATTACCATAAAATGTGTGCAACTACAAAAAATCGTTGCGGGTAAAGCGAACACTTGAATAATTTTCATTGTGGCCGTTGTGTACAGTTAGGTGTCAGGTCTTTTTGACTGATGTGGCAGTTAGAGTGTTAAGGTACAGCAGCGGATTGAAAGTATAGTGAGAGTTTTACACCTCAAAAACCGTTAAACATAGTTTCATTAATAAAAGTATGTATTTAGATGTGCTGAAAATTATTATTCGCAACAACCTTTAATGATTAAATTTTTATACTCAAACTGAATTTATCAGTTTATTCAAACCTCTGAAATTCTATCTCAAGTATTCCTCACAAGTAGCAATATTGTGTGGATTTTTTCTCATGGTTCCCTTGATATATGTATATGAGAAAAGTGGATATTAAAATCGGGCATTGATGGCTCTTGAGAATTTTATGAATTGACCTCCAATCGATGCAGTACATTATTCAAATTTGTCAAACCCTTAAGAGTTTTTAAAGAAATTCACCCCTTCTACAATATTCCTAATTTGCATACGTTGTACGCATAAAAGTGCATCTTTTGTGTAAAAATGTGAACTGATTTTTTTTCGCTTCCTCATTACCATTAATGCAATCGGTAGCCAAGATCTTTTGATACACAGTGAACCAGCATCTTAACTTGAAACTTGGTAATCTCAATTGTGTAAAACTCGCCTCACACCAAAAACGTAACCTTGATATTTACAGGGAAATAAAAATGTTTATGTGTGTCTGTGTGTGTGTAGTTTATGCTTGGCTTTGCATTTATTAACATCGACTTTTCAGATTTAATCGCATTTTATAGCTTTTATGAATTTTCCGTTGAATTAAATGAGGTATGTACCCTGGGAACTCGATTTTTTGATGATGCATTAAAATTTGAGTTTTACATTTCGACGATATTTTCTCCCTGTCCTTTATTTGTACGCATATACATCGACAAATGTTTCTACCACACAAGTAGCGGTTTTGAATAGAGTTTTTCAGATATCAGTGATATAATATGGCTGCCAGGAAATCGTGGGAAATCATAAAACGAGTTTCATTGAAAAACGGTTTTGTTGACCTGTGTCACACATAAAAATAATTTCTAAAAAATGTTTTTGAATAAAAAATTTGACTGTTATTAATTTCACGGACTAAAAATTCTGGCACATTTAAAAAAAAGTGAGGATTAATTTAAAATAATATATAATCTGCTGGAGTTTTGTCATCTTGCATGCCTAAGTAAATAAAACCGGGTAACTTCGACACTTTCCTCTGCCATAGAGAGAAAATATTGTACGGGGGCAAATAGAAACTTTCTTATTAGGATGTCTGTGCATCTGTCTGTCAGTCTGTCCGTTGGTCTGTCTTTTGGTCCATCTGTCGGTCTGTCTTTTGGTCCATCTGTCGGTCTGTCTTTTGGTCCATCTGTCGGTCTGTCTGTCAGTCTATCTGTCGGTTTGTCTGTCGGTCTATCTGTCGGTGTATCTCTCTGTCTGTCTGTCTGTCTGTCTGTCTATCGATCTGTCTGTCGGTCTGTCTGTCTGTCTGTCTGTCTGTCTATCGATCTGTCTGTCGGTCTGTCTGTCTGTCGGTCTGTCTGTCGGTGTGTCAGTCTACCTGTCGGTCTGTCTTTTGGTCCATCTGTCGGTCTGTCTGTCTGTCGGTCTGTCTGTCGGTCTGTCTGTCGGTCTATCTGTCGGTGTATCTGTCTGTCTGTCTATCGATCTGTCTGTCGGTCTGTCTGTCTGTCGGTCTGTCTGTCGGTGTGTCAGTCTACCTGTCGGTCTGTCTGTCGGTCTATCTGTCGGTGTATCTGTCGGTCTGTCTATCGATCTGTCTGTCGGTCGATCTGTCGGTCGATCTGTCGGTCTATCTGTCGGTCTGTCTATCGGTCAGTCTGTCTGTCGGTTTGTCTGTCGGTTTGTCTGTCGATCTATTCATTTTACGTGTCTTAAATAACTCGAGAGCGAGTTGAGTTAGCAATTTCAAATTTTTGTGTAAAACCAAATTGAAAGGAAATTAAATTTTCCACATTTTTTTTTGCTTTAATGGTTCTTACTTATTTCTAATGGTTCTCAACATTTTTCTAAAAAATTAAGTCGCCGATATAGTTTTAAATGGAAATAGAAACCACTCTCGTTTCCCGTCTTTTAATATGAAAAATACCTTGTAGTCGAATTAAGAACCTTTTCCTTTTTCGAAGTCGGTTAAAAACCTTAGAACACATTAATTACTAAACTATTCAAAATGAAAACAAAAACTGTTTGATTTTCACCGTATTTGGGATGTTCTTCCACTAAAGCAGAAAAACATAATTTAGAATTCTTCTTAAGATATGTTTTGTTTTTCGCATTCGACACACAAACAGATTTCCACTGAATGGAATAAAAGAGGAGCAAGATTTTTTAAGGGAAATTACAGCAAAGCAGTGAAGCAAATCGAAGTACATAGAATTACATTTTACTTGGAAATGGCTTGGAGGAAAATAGCGACAGCCACAGACAGTCTTTTGTTTCATTGGCAATCGGCGTAAATGCACAATTCTCTTGTGAAACGAAAATTAAGAAAAAAGTGTAACTAAATTTCCAGTGAAAACGATTATCTCCAATTACAGGGAGCCTACAGATGGGTAACAATTAAACGGTTTTCCTACCAAAGAGAAGCGGAAAATGTACTGCATTTAAAATGCACATATCCACGTACTTCCATATAAGTAGGTACTATAGAACCAAAGTAGCGAAAAGACAAATCCGGCAATGATAACTGTTCCCTTACTGATAATAATGATGATGATGATGATGATGGATATTTTTCTGCATACAAACGTCATAGAGAACGGCAATTTTCTTCTCCGGAAAATAACGTTTTCATCGACATCATCATTTTCATTCGATTCTTGTACAATTCTTAAATTTCGCATTGTTTTTTTTCTCTTCTGATGCTTTTTGAGTATTTTGTATTTTGCCTTTTGGTTCGGACCACTGAATGCCTTTGAAATTACAAGCAATTGTTTCAGGAAGAAGACAAACGATATTTGCGACGAATCCCTTTTGAATACTAAGGCCTATGACGAAATTATTTTGTTTTCTTGTAGGTCTCTAAATACATCCATTGATATGTCCTTATTGTTTAAAATGTACAATTTCAACCTCTTACGGAAGAAATGATGAAAGGGAACAACTTCAAAGATTTTCGCGAAATTTTAAAAATATACGAGAATGACGGGTCCAGTAAAGAGAAGTGAGCATTAAAATATATAATGCCGGGTTAAAAACTTTTATATGATGTTTGAAAATACACCAAAACCTAGATTTGCGTCGTTAATTAGGATCAGAGAAAGTCGACGCAGTTCAAAACGACGCAGATAGAAATATTATCGACCCCAGTGTGAACCGAGTCAGACTTTGCATGTTAGGTTTTGGTTTGATAGTACAATGCGAAAAGTGGAATAAAGGTTTTAAGCCTGCTGCAGGACTATTTTAGCTAGTACCGGCTAAGTTTCCTTACATTAGATGTCATTCCAAATAGCATCGAAAAGCACAGGAAATTAAGGTCTGCTCTTTGCGGCTTAGAAATGGAGCACAACAGTGTCTAAAGATTGTTATGTTATGCTCATGGCTAGGTGGACGAAGATAGCATAAATTGGAAAAACCCATTTCTGAATCTTCCAATTCCCTCTCGAATCCTGACGGCTGGCACACAAGATGTTCCAGCTTTGCTCAGGGTTTTGGGGTGGGATCTTGCCTCTGGATCCGATCGGGACATAATACGCGGGGTGCCAAAACGGAATTGAAGGGAAAACTCTAACCGATCTCGCGTTTAGTCAAAGGGGTAGAAATAAGCACACACACACTTACATTGTAATCAATATCTTTCGACAGCTAAATCCAATTATAATTTTTTTCCGCATATCTCCTCCACATCGGTTCCCCCCTATCGCCTAAACACACTCAAACACACATAATGGAATATTTTCCTCCTTTCAAATAAATTTTGAGGTTTCGCACTTTCAAAAAAAAAAAGGGTTTACGAAAAAACAGACTAACAAACACTAATGTTTAACGATTTGAATGATCATTTTATTTATAATTCTTTTTTTTTTGTTTTAACACTAAACTCAAAAATTGTGGCCGATACACACCAATTACACACAAAATCGAATTATCAAAAAGCCACTTAAAATTTTAATTTCACTTAATCCAAAGTATTTGTGATATGTTTTTTTAATCGTAAATCATTTAGTTTTAGATCGAACGCCAAACAAAAATATTATTTAAGTTTAAATTTAGAATTAATTTAAATCCTACTGAACTTCGTTCGCCCGACACACAGAGTTGGTAAAGACGACTATTCAACTTCAACAAATAAAAAAAAAACTTGTTTTTAATTTCTTTTTGGAAAGAACCGAAGTTATAGAACGGCACCTATATATTAAATGGAGTTCTATTTGATTTTATTGTTTTACACAGCGCTCAGCAACATGTTGCTGGCACAATGTGTCTACCGCCCTGTGTGTTGGTTGAAAGAAAGTTCGGACCAAAAGTGATCTACAAAATTTGCATAGAGTAAAATATTTTTAAAATTTCCTACCTTGGAACTTCCTTTTTAATAATGTTGCTTTTTGAATTGAAGATTTTAATTGATTTCCAGCGCTGATGTGCACATCCGCTACTGATCGAAATTTACAATCGATGAAATCGATGCTACTGAAACTTTGAATCGTTAAATTTTAAAAAGGAAAATCCGCACATTTGGACAACTGAGTTTCAAACTTATTTTTGCTACTGATGAATTCTCGAGTTGAATACTTCGATGTAGATGTGAATTGATGTTCTCAGGAAAATGGCCGCGCCCTTACTCTGATGCCCCTTTCAAAGTTTGGACCGCATGGAAACTCCGATCGAGGGATTCACGAATGATCGCCCTTTTCTATACGTTTTTTTGTTTCTTTTCTTTGATTGAATCTCCAATTTGTGCCTTGCAAATTTTGGAAGACTTCTCTGGTATAAAAATTAAAATTTTGACGTCGAATAGAAATAAAATTGCTACGCCTGGAATTCCACGTCGTCTATGCCCTTTTACGTGAAATTCTAGTTTAAAAAAAAATGCACGAATAATTTAAAAGTCCACATGATTTTTTCTTAAAAGAAATACTCACAACTTTGTTAAGCTATAAAAGCTTAAAAATATTTCCTCAATTCATCTGGTTTTTATGCATGATTTTGTCAAGAAAGTGACTAAAATCTTATTTTAACCCAGAACGAAACTGGAATTTATAACCAGAGAAGGGTTTTTATGAAAACGTGGCTACTAAATTATTCTGCCCAAAAAAAACGTTGGACGAATATAAGTCCAGTGCGCAGCTTGACGTCGAAAAGGAAAAGAAAGAGAATCCCTTTGGAAGTGTGACCAATAAGAATATGAATATACACTTGTTTAATTTACTTGAAAACATCATTTCACATTGATCATCTTTTTTCGTAATACTTTTTTGGCAAGATAAAGCTGCATATTAATTTCTCAAAAAATGCCCACATAACAAGATTTAGACCTACATATAATTCACATCCGCGTACAAGAAGAGTAAGAAGTGACGAGAACGACACACTATTAATCAGTGTGTGTCTACAAAGCCACAATTGCTTTAATGGGGAAATTGGTGATCGACGGGTCGTCTTTGGGTCAAGATTCGCTTCATGAAAATCCTGCATCGATAGAGCGGCATTTGACGATTGTCGGATCGATACACTAATTAGGCGCGGAAGCTTTATGTCAATTTCACTTTTAAGAACCGTGTAACGGGAACAGGGTCGACACGGTTGCCACTAGAGTTACCTCAAAGCCCCCGCTTTACAAAGAATGCCTTCAGTCGCCATATTCCCCTTTGACATTTGATTCCAACGATTCCGCTTCGAGAATTAAATTACTTATTTCAGGCTAATAACTGAAGGAAATTGCATAACAGCACAATTTTATTAACATCAAAATTTCGGTCGCTAAACTATGTGAGTATTTGACGGAGAAAGAAAACTCCGCTCGAAGATTTGTGTGATTTCGTCAGATTACGTTCGCATAAAGCTTGAAGTAGATAATTTATTTGTGGAATGACAGCATCAGAATTACGTTCCTGTGTTGACATTGCGGCGTGGCAAACCACGGGAAAGTATTCTCCACTATGGGTGTCGTTGCGCATCGCATTCGCACAACGGCGATGTGCCCGCGACAAAAATCTCTTATTACTGCGATTTGTATGGTGACACAATATGTGAATATAGACGACACGGCTGCTTAAAATGAAATCCTTGTTCAAGGACTCAATATTTTGGTGTTTTTTTTTTTGTCAAATCACATGCCAAATATGTCTATAGTTCAACAGCTTAGGGACTGGACTTCCAGGGACGGACTTTTAGAGGGATGAAGTCATGCAAATCGATTTCGAGATATTTTTGTGAAAAAGGGACGCAAACGTCAGCCAAAGTTACTCAAGAAACTATTTAAAATGTATAATGAAGCTTTTAAACGAAAACTTATTCAACAATAAGGAGTGGAATTTTCAACAGGATACACCTCTGCCTCATAAAGCCAAATGAACACAAAAACTGCTTCAAAATCAAATTCATGATTTCATCAGAAGCGAAGATTGGCCCTCCGGAAGTCTATAATTCAACTTGTTGGACTATAAACTATGATCTGTTTTAGAGAATATGGTGTACTAAAAAACACTGAATCCTTGAAGAAGGAACCTAACTACAAAATTGACTCTCTTGATGAGCGTTGTGTTTAAAAATTATCGTCACAATGAGCGCAGAATGAGCCTTTTGCCGTTCCAAAATGCACTTTTGTTTAGAGCTCGCCAGATGAGCTCTAAAAACGATCACCAAAAGCTTGTTTTGAGTATAACATAAGTTGCCAGGTATAACAGGTTTAATTTATTCATTTTCGACCGTTTAAGGAGCCGCTCCATTACCATGACTTTTTACCATGACAAAAAAATGCAGGAAACTAGAGCAAGATAGACTTATGTAGATCTAAATAGGAATAACTGAATACAAGTTAAACGCTATCCCTTCCAGTTTTACAATTTTATAGCAATCATATCAAACCTTATGCTATGAATATAATGTTGAAATTGGCATGGTAACAAAGCTTTTGACTATGCATGCGAAGGAGAAAAAGCTTTTAAAATGACATCACGCTATAATAACAGTTTGAATGTGTCCGTGCTTACTATTCACTTACAGGGACAATGTGTGGTTGTAGTAGAAATCGCCATAAAATCGCCATAACAAAAGAGGGGAAATTTTTTTTGCATTTGCCGACAAATTTTTGCAGTTGATTCTTATCTCTCTTTCTCGCCAAGGCATCTTCACATAAATGTGTCTCATTTTTTTTGTCATGGTAAAAAGTCATGGTAATGGAGCGGCTCCTTAAGTGATCATTTTTAGAACTCATCTGGTGATAATATCTTTGACGATTTTGTATAAAACTCTCTAAGCTTAATTTTTTTCGATGTAAGCAATTTAAAGATCCGAATCTGGCGAGGCTCAAAATAACCATAAGGCATTAAATTTGAACTTTACATACAGTTGTTTATTAGCCAATAGTAATAAATATTTTCTTTTCGTTGATATTTGAATTTCCTGCTGGGTGTGTCTAAAATTGCCATCAAATCTGATTTGATGCCGAAAGGGCCATAAGTTAAAACTTTTTCAACATTGTTGAAATAGCCATAAAAAGATGTTGGACCTTAGATGACACCGTGTTTTTGTTGTCCGAGTAAGCACATCAACGGTAATTTACCACAGCAACAAGTACACGATCGTGAGATACTGAGTACAGCTCATTTTTGTTTACCATTTATGGAAGAGTTGTAATGACTTTGCTATTTATTTAACTCTTCAGTTAGTAAGCCTTGATATTAAACATAACCTTAGACTTTCTAATCTTTGGCAGTTTTTGTAGAATATTTATCAATTTTCAGATATGTCTGGGTACATGATGTACATCATTTTAAATTAATGATGAGATTGTGAGTTAAGAAAAAATATTAAAAAAAACAATTTGTATTTTTTCGAAGATAGAAATATATCTTATATACTTCAAAAAAAAGTTGCGTATCCGATTTGTACATTTGTGTATATTTACGATTTTATCGTAAATGGTTACAATTCCAAGCCAAGCCTAGTTATTGACATAACTCTATATAGATCTATCCGCTGAAACTCCTCTCGAAATAGATTTCCCGAGAGGAGTGTCCTGACCAAACTGAAATATGCGAATCTGTCTGTTGGTCTATCTGTCGGCCTGTCGGTCTGTCGGTCTGTCGGTCTGTCGGTCTGTCGGTCTGTCGGTCTGTCGGTCTGTCGGTCTGTCGGTCTGTCGGTCTGTCGGTCTGTCGGTCTGTCGGTCTGTCGGTCTGTCGTTCTGTCGGTCTGTCTGTCGGTCTGTCAGTCTGTCTGTCTGTCGGTCTGTCCGTTTTCCGTATCTTAAATAATTCGAGAACGCGTTGAGTTAGCGACTTGAATTTTTTTGTTTACCAAAATCGTAATTTTCTATCAACTTTTGGAAAAGTCAGCTATACTGGGTACATCCCAAAACTTTTTTCTGAAAAAATAGTTTTTTGAAAATTTTTCGGAAACTATGCGCTTTAGAGAAAAAACAGTGTGACCTTGGTTAGCGAAACCCTCGTAGAACGCAACTCCTTGGTTAACGCAACACCTAAAATTTTACATTGTTGACTCAATAAACGCAACTTCCAAGTAAGGTTGACTCAATAAACCAAACTTTCAATTAAGGTAATGTAACTTTTTGATACCCTGATACTGTTTCGAACAAAAAAAAAAGAAGATAAAAACATAACAAAAGCTATAATTGCCAATCTGGCAATTATTGAAAACCCGTATGGCGATTTAAGTGAACAGCAAACAGTTGTATCAAAATTCCACTTTGAAGTCAAATTTTCCAATAAGATTTTTTAAAATTTATTCCAATCGGATTTTCATGTATGGGAGTTTTATGTAGAATCATATCCTAAATAACTTGCACTTTTTTGATAAGATGCACCGTTTTTGAGATATTCAGAAAAAAAGTTTTCGTTCGTATGGGGGGTACCCCCCTAATGGTCCATTTTTGCCCATTAACGAACTTAGCCTCACATTTTACGAAAAACGGATCTGTGCAAAATTTCAAGTCTCTAGCTCAATTCGTGCGCCCGCAATCCGCGCCACAGACAGACGGACGGACGGACGGACAGACGGACGGACATGCTAAATTCAACTTTTTTTTATCATTCTAAACACAATGGTGTAATTCATTTTTTTGTGTGATGACGGGATCTTGGCGTTACAAACGGTAAGGCAAATCTAATATACCCTTTGGTTTCACCACACGGGTATAAACAGTTACAGGAAATCTTTTATTAATTTATGCTCAGTTCCTTGTTTTTATTTATTAACCCTTAAAAGCTTGATGGTATAGGCGATGTACCAGCTTTTTCGTAACAAATGCTGAACTGTGATACCTAAATTGCAACCACCGACAAAATTGTACCAGCATTGCCGCATGAAAATTTAATATGGCACCACTAAAAAATAAAAAAAAGATTTTAGTGTGCTATACGGGTAAAAATATTTGCTATTTTTATGTGCCTCTAAGTGTTAAAGCAATGGCTGTTACAAAACAAATCTGTGCCAATAAAAAACAAATAAAACATAACGAAAATTACAATTGGCAGGCAATCGTATATGGTAATCGTATATGGTAAGATTATAAACTTTCAAATGGAAAATTTTGAATTGGATCATAATATTCCAGTTCAAGTTTTTTTTGATTCGATTGAATTTTGATGTATGACAAACTTATTGTAAATACTTTTGCAGTGTAAAAACTGCGTTACAAATGTGTTTGGAGCTGTTATATTGTTTAACAACTTTTTTATCTCTTTTTAACAGATAATGTTTTGACTCGATTGTCGCAACTGACTTGGTTATTGCCACAGGCTCTGTCTACTATAGTTGCGATTACCGAGGTCACACTGTAATTAACCCATTAACGCCCGCTGTACTCCAACGAGTACATCGGATATAAGTTAAAAAAGCTTACGTCGATTTTCAGGCAAAACCAAACTGATCTGAATTTGCATTCACAAACAGATCATTTTAGCTTTGCCTGAAAATCGACTTAACCCTTGGAGCACAATGAACGCAACCAAGCCGCAACTAAGGACGCTTCGAACTGTCACGCAACGCAGTTCAGGAGCGGTTGAGCACTATAGAAGCGTCGTTTGTTGCGTTGTGAGACAAACAAAGAAAAATTAAAAGTGAACTAAAGTAGAAAAATATATAAAAAATGGATAATTTTGAAGCGATAATTTGCTTTGTTGGTCTTTATCTTTTTTTTTATTTGTATGTTATTGCACTAAGGCTATCCATTTTTCCTCGAACGACATTTCCCCAACCTCACTTTGTGAACTGTTAACGCAGACTTGTTGCGTACAAGTTCAAAGTTTGGTAACTTTTGCGTCGATGGTTGCGTTCAATGCGTTCACTGTACTCACTCAAAAGCATTTCTGTGAATTAAACTCGTAAGTGACATTTGGATGCATGATGGTTGCGGCTTGGTTGCGTTCATTGTGCTCCAAGGGTAAGCTACTTTAACTTATTACCACAGATTTATGTACAAATTTTATTTTCAAAATTTTCTTTTTGTTTATCTTATAAGAATAAATTGGTTTTTGTGTTAAAATTGGTTTTCTCATGGGCATTAATGGGTTAAATTTAAAAATATATAATGTAATGTATTTTTTTTTCTTTTTACGATTTTTACGTATCTTGAACGGTTCTCGAGATATTTGAAAAAAAAGTATTTTTCAGATTTTTTTTCCCGAAAATAAATATTGCAGAGGAATGTTTTGAGTTGATCACAACTGATATTTTAAATAATATGTATGCCTGATGATTTCTCAAAAAAAAAAAAAAAAAAAATTGCAAAGGAGCACAAAATTAAAAATAAGGCAACATGGCTGTCCTCATTGGTATCGTAGTTCAGTTTATAGCATTTTTTCCCATTAAACAATCTACCGATATTCTCTGATTTTTTGTTTAACACACAAAAAGTCGGTTTCTTGATTTTTATTAGAATTTTAATTAAACATCGATTGTTGAAAAAGTCATCAAATTTACGAGAAAAAGTGTCAAAATAAAAATCAAATTGACTTGAATTTTATGATAATTATATTTAAATTTGTTTTGACACTGGCGATTCAAAGTGTACATTGGCTTTTTAAGCAATATAATCAAAGTGAAGACTTTGTCAATAACAATATTCACAGTATTCAATTGACACCACCATACGACCATAAGTACGCTCTCTTAAGGCAATTTATCCAATTGCGAGTCATAATATCGCTACAATATTCATAATAGCATATAGAAAAAAACATTTTATTTGAGCACCTCGAAAGCACAAAAAAAAAATAATACATTTGAGACTTTATAAGTAAAATGTTTATTGTTATTGTGCAACAATGACTGCTGCATATTTTCCAATCAATGCGTCAAGAAAGCTGTTTTTCAGGAATTTGACCGAAAAAAAGAAAATGTGACTGATCCCAACAACCTGTATCTTTTATGCTGGTCGACCCAAGACCATTGATTGAGTCTGGGTTGGAATTGTGAATCTGTGACTGGGATCGACTCATTCCGATGTGAATGAACTTAAGGTAAACAATTTCGCTGTTATTTCGATGCTTTAGCACAAGGCCAGGGTAACCCAGGTTAACTTCAGAAACGCAATTTTTACCTCACCGGCACCGATTTTATCGTAGCAAATGACTGAAACGAAAGGGGATTACATGTTCGACAAACAAAAGAATATCACAACTTCCAAATACAGAAGAGTCACTGCACTTTGCAACTCAAAAATTGTAAAACCACGCTAAGACACCAAAGATAAACTTTTTAATTTTAACTTTCTTATATGCAGAGTTGAATAAAGTATTGCTGTCGCTGAAACTGGAATTTTGCACAGACGAGTTCTGCGTATAAATTAAGACCAAAATCAAAACAAAACAAATCCCATACTTTCCGAAAATTCGTAGAAAAAAGTGCTTAGTAATGGATTTCGCATAACTATTTAATTCCAAATGGAAAAATAAATTTTATGGCTATCCCTATACACTATTTTACCGTCAATTTTTATAAAAACTTAACTTTTCCATACAACAAATTCCAATTAGAGAAAATATTGAAAAATGTTATCAGTACAAATGGAAAACTGCCGTTTTCCAATAGATGGCGCTAGCAGTAAAATGCTGGTGAAAAATGTCAGATCAGAAACGTCAAATGATAAGCTAGGCATTTGGCAACAACTCCTTATCATTAAATTTGTGAATTTTTATCGGTGTCATATATTTTGTTGTGCGTGAAATGTTGAAATTTGAGCCAAATGATCGTCATTTGCGGGAAGTTTTGCTTTTTGCCTTCAATTCGAAAAAATCTGCGGTTGAGGTGAGTCGAATGATTTTAGAAACTTGTGGTGAGGCTACTATTAGTGAAAGAATGCGTCGCGAATCGTTTCAACGATGCAAAAGTGGTGATTTTGACGTGGAAGATAAGGAGCGTCCCGGACCGGCGAAAAAGTTTGAAGACGCAGAATTCGAGGTATTACAATTTAGATGAAGATCCATGTCGAATGCAACAAGAACTTGCAGATTCATTGGGCGTGACTCAAAAAGCGATTTCCCATCGTTTGAAAGCCTTGGGAATAATCCAAAAGCAAGGAAATTCGGTGCCGATAGATGTCGAACGGGATCGAACGGCAACCGGATGAAACTATCACAGGAGCTCACTGTCGAACACAACTAATGCATTTGAGACGAGCATTGAGGGAAAAGCGGCCACAATTCGAGCAAAGACATGACAAAGTGATTCTGCAGCACGACAACGCTCGGCTTCATGTTGCTAATGTCATTGAAGCCTATCTGGAAACACTAAATTGGGACGTTCTACCCCACCCGCCGTATTCTCCAGACATTGCCCCTTCTGAATACCACCTGTTCCGATCGATGACGCATGGCCTGATTGAGCAGCACTTCTGATCTTCCGGAGAGACTAAAAATTCGGTCGACTTGTGGATTGCCTCAAGAGACGAGCAGTTTTTTCGACGCGGAATCCGCCTCCAAAAGACGCCTCAAATAGCAAAATTAACAGCTTCAAGCTTTATGCGAGCGCCACCTGACGGCAATTTATCCGTCGACAAATCTTCGAGAGGAGTTTTCTTTCTCCCTCGAACTTTATGTCTCAAGAAAATTTTGATTTAGTATTTATAAGAAAGTCATCTGTTGATCATATCCGATTTTTTTTTATTTCTCTCACTTTTTGAGTTTTGAAAGAAGTTGACTCACTGAAGGTGTACAAGTTATCGAGTCCGTTGCACTGTCGGCTATTGCACTATCAAATTGCACTGAGGCGGCGATTCCAAAACACGGCGGCGCGGCGGCGGCACAACAAAATGCATTATTCGGTAAGTCGATACACCTTACATTGTCTCTGATTCTTCTACTTTTCGAAAAATTCGACAACTTTGATCGTTTCGTTGAGTAATAAATGCATGGTTCAAGGTCATTAAACCACGTTTTTTTTAGATAAGTTCAACGAAATGTACAATTTTGGATTTCTGTCATTGATCGTTATATTCTTGTGGGCTTTATAAAAGTCTTGTGGGCTTACGTGTTTAAATTTAAATTTTATAATTAAGTTGTAAAATTTAAATTTAAATACGTAAAGTTTTATTCTCAAAGCTTTGTTTAAACATATCTTATGTCTACGTTTCTGCACAATTTACCTGATGAAAAAAGTATTAGTTAATATTTTTCTGTCTGATTCAGGAGTGCTCGAGAAATGTTTTTTTCGAAGGACACCCCGCCCGACAAATCGCCCATAGACGTACATACATTAAATTTTGGATAAGTGCAACAAATTCAAATCGTTGATTTTCAACGAGATTAAAATTTTCTTCCATGATTTTGTCAAATTACTTGAACAAGCTTATCGGCTAGACTTTATGGCAGAGTTCTAGTATAACAACGTCCACCTCTGGCATCGTTTCTCCGAGCCTGCGTGGCGCTTTAGGCATCATCTTGAGACATTTAATAGTTAATTGCAATAAATTCGGCCCCACAAAGTTCAAAATATGAAGATACGCTTCTCTAGCAACTGTTCCGTCAATTTAAGGTTGGATTCCCTTACCGACCTCTTTTCCTGAGACAGTGTGGTTTACTTAAGGCGTCCTAGGGAAGTTTTTAAGGTGGCCAGACACGGTTTTTTTAGAGCTGCATTTTGGTGTCCTGGGCCTATTCCAAAAAGAACAAAAATACTTCTGGACGTCTCGAAATAAAGAGCTTTCGGAGAAAAAGAGAGAGGGTGGCAACCCTAATTTAAGGGTATATTAGACCTTGGCTTTTAAATATTTCGTCTGCGGCACCATAGTTTCCATCTGTATGGATTTTTTTACTAAAAATTTTGACTGCGGCGCAACTTTTGTTGCATGCCGAGGAATTAGGATACATTTTTTAACTAGATAATCCCAAACAAAAATTGAGGCTATCAGAGCAAAAGTGGCCTAACCCACATGTCGAAACAACGATTTTTTTTGTGTTTGAATCACTCTTGCGAGTGAGTTTTTAGTTAAAAATGTTTGAATGCACAAAAGATCATTTAAATATTGAGTAATAAACTCTACACAATTTTTTTTTTTTCGAAAAATCAATAATAGTACAAAAGTGGAAAACCTTCAAAAGCTCGATTATGTGACTTGGGCCACTTTTGCTCTCAACGTCTCAATTAAGACAAACCTCTTCTCTCTGGTCGGTTTTTCAAAATATCCAAGTATACACAAAAATGCGTTTTATTAATTTTTTTTAGAAAAAGGAGGGGATGTCAAATACAGGACATCGATTTGCCTTGGCACAGCTTTGTTTGCCTTCACTCCCATATCCCGGCGAACTTGGGAATCATGTAAAACACTTTCAAATTAAGCCAGCAATATAAAAATGACTAGAATCGAACACAGCGCTAAAATTGTTAAAAAACTAATATAACTTACCGAAATATGTACCCATGAGAGGGAAATCTTTTCAAACCCGATTTCGATACAAACAAAATGTGAAATGAATTCAATATTAATTCATGTCAAAACTCATCTTTATTATGCTCTTCAGAATTGAAAATTGTCAGTAAAACGTATTGAAATCGAAATCAAAACATCCTTTTAATCACCAGGACAAAGGGGTCTGTGTGCAGAAAAAAAGTCGATATGCAAAAACCGAAAAATACATACCGATATGCTATACATATGTAGTTGAACAAGCTAAATATGTATCTATTTTTCAAAAAAAAAAAAAAAAAGTAAACATAGTCCTTTAAATTGATTTATATTTGAATGGTGTACTATTGCACACGCAGATTTTCATATGAATATCTATTGTTGTGGCTCCTATTGAATAGAAATCATCCTTGTATCCCTCATCCATTGTCAGGATAATAAATTAAAAAATAAGCAACCGTACCTATACTATTTCTGTATTGGTAACAGGTTTGTTTTTGGCGAATTTGTTTTTGAAGGGGATCGATATCTTTTGAAATTCCAAAAAGAAAAGTCAAACACGTTATAATGATGTGATAAATGCTACTAAGTAGATTTTGTATGAAATGCAGAAAATACATTTAACAGTTGAATGGCCTCCTTATGATCACCGTAAACGTCAACCCCAAATTTGCAATTCCCTTAAATCGATATTCTATCAAAATGAACATACCTAGGTCCATGGCAAAATTCAATCGCAGGTAGAAGTTTTTGTGCGAATTCGAAGGGATCAGAAAAAAAAAACCCTTTGAGGACTCTATGATTGCATAATCCTTATGGCTGACAATATAATTTTATGCTAATAAAATTGTATTCATTTATAAATATTTGCAGTCAGGGGTAATTATTTTTAGAACTGGGAAAAATATAGGATGGGTATTTCGTATAAATACTTTAACCCAAATCAGTCAAGGTTAATTTTATCTTTAATCCACCTAGATGGTGACTGCTATTATCCATGTTAGAAATTTTTTTAATAAAATGAAAACATTTTCAGTTCATTCTTAATTTTTTAACATAATAAAACATAATTAAAGATACAATTTCCAGGGTGTCGTCAAATACTCTATGTGAGGATAAACGAAATTTTTTTTTTTTTTTGTGGGTGGGAGAGGAGGGAAGGGTTGGTCCGATTGGTTTTTATGTATGGAAAAGTTATGTAAAATCATATTCTAAACACATTTTGTCTTTAGAAATCTTTTGATATGATGCAACATTTTCGAGAAAACCGAGCAGAACTATTTAATTTGCATGGTGGAGAAGGAATGGTCCAATCTGCTTTTGATGTATGCATGAGTTATGTAAAATCCTCATTTGTAGGTGCGAGGGGAAAACAATTGGTCTGATTTTGCTCGTTCCGTCCTAAACGCAACTTCGAAAAATGTCAAGTATGTAGCACAATACCCTCGTAAGTTATGGTGTTCACGGACAGACAGACAGACAGGCGGAGAGACAGATGGATGGACATGTGGAAACCAAATTCTTTTGCCATCCCAAACAGCCTGGTGTAGTTTATTTTTCTGTACGACAATTGGTTCGATGCGTTACAAACGGTATACTAAATCTAATATATACTCCTATTTGATTCCCATATCATATCATATCATATGATACTAATATATAAAAATGAGTTGGTGTCTGTCTGTCTGTCTGTCTGTTTGTCTGTCTGTCTGTTCCTCTTTCACGCAGAAACGGCTGAACCGATTGACTGGAAATTTGGCATGAGTATCTGTTGTAGTTCTGGTTCCAACATAGGCCTACGGAAAAGTAGCGCGAGGGGTGGGGAGAGTAAGGGGAGGGGGTAAAGTGATTTCGAAACTTAGTGTTTGCGCTATGTTACTCTTTCGCGGGGAAACTACTGAACCGATTGGCCTGAAATTTGGCATAGATGTTCATCGGGGGTCCAGCCCCAACATAGATCCATTAAAAAGTAGCCCGAGAGGTGGGGGAGGGGGTAAAGTGATCTCGAAACTTAGCTCTTCCTCTATGTTACCCTTTCGCGAAGAAACGCGCAGCCGGAGGCCGTGTATCACGTGGGGGGTTCGGGGCGCAGCCCCTAGTAGAGTATAAAAATTAATCTCAAAACTATACCGGTGACCCTGAGACGGATGTGCCGAAGATGGTCAAAATAAGGTAGGTTACAAGATTTGAACCTAACTTACAATTGAAAAATAAAAAAAACTTGTAACAATAATAATACTGACTCGTAATGACATAATTAAAGAAAAAATCGCAATTAATTTCCTTGCCGTTAAATTGACAAACAGTTAAACCAGGTTTCTGAGTTTTATATTTTTTAAAAGCATTTATTTAGGTTGCCTTCGTTCGTATCTGTTTGTTTGTCTGTTTGTAATTTTGTCGTTAGTCTGTTAGAGTCAAATCATGCAATCTAATTTGTTTCACTTTCGCACATCCGATTGACTTGAAATTATGCACTCATATGTAAATTCGATGACGAGACAATATTTCCACTATTCCGTCCTTGTAAGGATAAGGGAAGGTACTGTCAGGATAACGCGATTATCTTTTTCGTCAAATTTTCCGGAAAAAATTTCATCTGGGGGTTTTGGGCTCGCTGAATCCGATTCTGACATTAAGAAATCTGTAAGGATAAGGGAAAGTCCTGTAAGGATACCGTGATTATCCTTTTCCTCAAATTGTTTTATAGTCTGATAGACATTTTTACGACCGGAGAGAGTATTTCCAACTGAAAGGTAATATTGAAGACGTCTTCAAGACGTCGTGAAAGTATTCTTAGGGCTTTGTACTCCTTGGACGTAGAGTATAAGAAGAGACTTTTTATTGTTCGGGAATTTCATAAACGACAGGATCAAAAGATAAATTTTTTATTGTTCTGGAATTTTATAAATATTTTTATATTGTTTTTGTAATTTAAGTAACTACTGATGGCTTCTTTAATAAAAGACATTTCCAACTGATAAATAAAAATTGTTTCCTACAGCCAATCAATGTTAAGCGCAAAAAATTTTATCAAATATTATGTTGGGCAATTTTAAAAACCGTATAATATTCTGGATATTGTCAAAAAAGACCTTTTATATATACATACATATATTTTTTTAAATTCGTTTTATATCGCATGAATATGATATTATTTTACATACTTTTATAGTTCACTATAACGCCAATCAAGAAAGAAATACTTCATTTTAAATAAAACGTACACGCAGAGTTCCTGAAAGCAGCCGGAGGCCATCAGCGATTTCTCAAAACGATTGACGGTAGAAAAAACAACAAATCACATCATAAATTCTTGTAAACAACGAAGCAATAGCAAAAAGATAGTTCATTCGATGAATACAAATATGCTGTTGAGTATAGCATCCTTTGCAGAAAATCTTCCAAGAAAAACAAACAACAGAAAAAAGGACCTGCCTGGGTATGAGTTCATTCGCATTCAGACAGCTAAATCTCAAGTCGTCAGAACTTAGCGCATAATGCGGTGGTACTGTAAACCCCAAATTACAATAACTCGTCATTTTCCATCTTTCCCGACAACATATAGAGTGGATGAATGAATGGACGAACGACGTGAGCCCTTTATTTTCAGTGAAGTATGCAAACATTGATGATACCATCATATATGAGTTCAACACTGACGTATTATATATGCATATAGAGAGGTAATATTTAAATGTAATTGCATTTAATGACAATTCTATGACGTGTAATTTAATATCATTAAAGACCCGTATAAATTTTTACAAGGAAGATGCCATCCAACAGCAATCTTTATTCGACTAAAAAGTTTTTTTTATTCACTAAATAAATTCGCATCAATTATATTGAATTCCGTCTTCGTGAATTTAACAGATTTTAAATCTTCGATATAATTATGATCTGGTTGATCTGCATTTTTAAGTGGTTTACATGATATGCCGTGCTTAATTAAAAAATTAATTAAAAACCATAATTGGAAGAAAAATTATACGGCAGTAATGATAAAAAAAATAATGATTTCATATTTAAAATACAAAGTTTTAAGTGAATTGTAATTGCATTCAAGCTTTGTAGTTTTAGTATTGAATACAGGGTGACTAAAAAACTTCGAAAACAGGGCAAAATTATGTCATATTGGAAAATTTATGAGAGTAAAATGTGTCTAGTATATGATTTTACATAATTCATCCATACATCAAAATCCAATCGGACCACTGCATTCAGAATCAGATTTTACATAACTTATCTATACATCAAAATCCGCTTGGACCACTCCGTTCCACACTGATTACCTGACTGATTGACTGACTGATTGACTGACTGATTGACTGACTGATTGACTGACTGATTGACTGACTGATTGACTGACTGATTGACTGACTGATTGACTGACTAATTGACTGACTGATTGACTGACTGATTGACTGACTGATTGACTGACTGATTGACTGACTGATTGACTGACTGATTGACTGACTGATTGACTGACTGATTGACTGACTGATTGACTGACTGATTGACTGACTGATTGACTGACTGATTGACTGACTGATTGACTGACTGATTGACTGACTGATTGACTGACTGATTGACTGACTGATTGACTGACTGATTGACTGACTGATTGACTGACTGATTGACTGACTGATTGACTGACTGATTGACTGACTGATTGACTGACTGATTTACTGACTGATTGACTGACTGATTGACTGACTGATTGACTGACTGATTGACTGACTGATTGACTGACTGATTGACTGACTGATTGACTGACTGATTGACTGACTGATTGACTGACTGATTGACTGACTGATTGACTGACCGACTGATTTATTGACTGATTGACTGACAGATTGACCGACTGATTGACTGACTGATTGACTGACTGATTGACTGACTGAGTGATTGACCGACTGATTGATTGACTGATTAACTGACTGAATGACTGACTGATTGACTGAATGATTGACTGACTGACTTATGTCCCATCCATCACGGAGGCGCTCACTAAGACGGGGTTTTCGCAATTTTACCGCTAAGAGGATAAACGGGGGGCAAAGATGGTCTTGGTGTTTTAAAATCTTGATTTTCGTCATGAATCCTGCGTTACTCGGGAGTTTTCGGGGTCGCTGATCACGAATCCGGTGTTAGAATTTTAAAAATCCTAACGAAAGGTCCTGTAAGGATAAAGCAAATATCCTTTTTCCAGTTTTCCCCGGAAAAAATTCGCACTAGGGTGTTTTTGGGGTCGCTAATTACGAATCCGGTGTTAGAATGGAACTAGAGATCCTGCAAGGATAAGATTTTCCACAAATTTTTTCTTAGTTCTTTCCGGTTTTTTTGGTATTCTAATGGTTCAACCACAATGAAGGCGGCAAGCGACCGCGGCGACGGCGGGCGGCATGGCGCCGCAACACATACCGCCGAGCCAGCTACAATGATAGCGGCACCGTCGACATATGCTTCTGTCTTGCGAAATCGAAACGTCAAAACATCTGCATAGAATGTGGCGCCGAATGTGGTGGTTTTCATAAAACATTTTGGGCGGCGGCGGAAAGTTTCACTTTGTTTCAAACTCGGCAGCGACGGAAAAAGTGCGCTGCCGTTGCCACTGTATTGTAGCAGCTATCGTTGCGCTACGTTAGTGCAAAAAAAAATGCCGCCCGCTGCCGCTTGCCGCCTTCACTGCGGTTGAACCATAAAACTTACACAAAACATTTTAACCCGGCAACGACGTGTATGCAAGCTACTATTAGAATATAATAAAACTGTCAAAGCTTTCGAAAATAAATTATTTGATCGAAACTAGTAGTGATTGTTACTGCTTGGTGATAACGACACCATCAGTCTGAACTTGTAACAAAACGGCTGCATTTTAATTCCGAAACTGCTCATTTTATAGTTGTCTTGCGCATAAAAAAAGTTTGAGACATTGAAATTTTCTAGACTTTTGTGTCTTACAAGAACTTTGTATCTAAAACCGTTTTCGAGATATACCGTTATTTAAAAAAATCAATTTTTTGCAATTATCTCAAAAACTAACGGTTCTTCTGTAGTTCAATGTATGCGCCGAATTAAATGTAATAACGATTCCCATAATTGTGTGTTTTATGGTTATCCGCTACCTTTTACCGTTATTGAGGTATTTTCATTAAAAGTAAAATAATATATTTTTGCGAATTTCTCGTAAACGGACGATTCCTCGTAAAAATGGTTAAAGGAAGAGTTAAAGATATAAAAATTCTCTATAAATTTTACCGTAAATCGAGATCTTTTAACATGATCGAGGATTTCCAAATTTCGTGCAAAAAAGTGATGTTTAATATAAGCTAATATATTATTTGTCGGGTTATAGTGTAAATTGCGCAGGAACGTAAGTTTTATATAAGAAAATCATGTGGTGTTCACTGCAGATATTTTTATTAACTTTTAACCGGCATGTTGTTGAACATGTTATAAATGATGTGTAATGTGCGTGCATCAATTATTAAAAGTGAGAAGATATTGTTTTGAATCAGATTTAATTTTATGCTTTTAAAATTGCGCAAAGCGTCCATAAATACTTGTAGCTAAGGCGGAAGAAGCTGAACGTTGGTTGCAAAATAAAAGCATAACTTAAATATCAAAGGATATTGTGTTTTCTATGTAGTTTAAGAGGATGAAATATATATTTATTTGGAACGCCACGGGCATTTAAAGATTCATGAGATCCAATAATAATTAACTACACCTCAGGTAAAAATTTATTCGTTGAGCTCCCTGAAATTAGCTGTTATACATCTTCTCGAGTGATATTAATGATTTGACGCACGGTAAACGCAAATTGATTGAACGTTTCATTACTGGACCTGCCTTGATATGCTAAGCTAAACCTGCCAAGATTTAAATAAATCTTTTTGTTAAACAACCTGCAATAAAGAAATTAGTTATAATCCGCAATTTCAAAGTAGCAAAGGATCTTTAATGGAAATTCGTTTTTAATTAGAAATCTCATTCAGCATTGGTCGGGGTATTATTCACTCATTATGCATATTATCTCGAAAACGGTTCTAACGATTTTAATGAAATTCAAGCGTAGGTAAAAGTTTGAGCTATTCATGTAGAAGTCGATTTCGAAGGAAATTAGTTTTGGTCATGTAAGGGTACGTATAAAAGAGTAAAAAATTGCTAAAACTTGGTGACATCAAGTATTTCTGTAAACTCAAATACAAAACTTTCATTGTCGGAATCAGTAGTATGTAAATTGTTTGCGAAACGTATTTTACGTATCTGTTTACACGTATAAAATTAATTGTACCAGGCACTAAAACCATAGTAACCAGTGTAAAGAATGTAAGGAACAATGTAAGGAATGTAAACAATATAGAGAATGTAAAGTGTTTAAACAATGTAGATAATGTAAACAATACAAATAATATTGAGAATGTAAGCAATGTAACGAATGTAAACAATGTAAACAATTGGGATTGCTTCTGACGTAAAATAGCTACGTACACAATTATTGTTTACTATTTTTTACGGGAAAAAAAAAGATTTGTTTTTATTTTTTTAAATTTCTTGGCTTCTAGGTCATTAAAAAAAAATATAAAAAAAATGTTTTATTATTTTTGTGAATGTTTTCACATCCAAATTTCCCCCAATAGGTCAGGCATGTTTGCATTGAAACCCTATTAGGAGCCTGTTTCTGGCATGGCCGCTGGCTCACCGTCACCAGAGCCTGGGCAAACATGCCTGACCTGTTGGGGGGAATTTGGATGTGAAAACATTCACAGAAATAATATAACATTTTTGTAATAATAATTATTATTTGTTTTAATAGAATTCAATGCTAGAAAGGTCGCGTAAAAACTATGAATCAGAAATGATTCAATGGTTAAATACAAAATAATAAAGATTTATTGTTTACGCGTAAATGCAGAATATGCTGTTGTTATCCAAAAATGTAAAGGAACCGCTTTTAAAGAAACATAAAAACACTTGTTAATTAGAGACAATAAAAAAAGAGGTAATGGATATTGGTATTTTATTTCTGGATGCCCTTAATTTAATTGAAAAAAATAACACGCAGATAGTTGCTAATATAAGAAAATTATGTTCAACAATTAAAGTGAGAAAAGGTCATCTCAATTCCGGTATCACTTGATTTCACACTGATTGGCGCTTGAATTATTCAAACATTTTCGCTTGCAACTATACCCATTCTAATGTTAAGCATACAAGCACCGTAAAAATTATGGTAATTATAAGTTGCACTTTTAATGGTAATTACTGTTAAATTTGTTAATTTGTATTCTATTATAGGCTCTGCTAACGAATCAAACACAAAAAAAGTAAATAAACAAAAAAATGGTTGAAAAAACTAATAGAATCATAAAAATCCCATGGAAAAAATTGGATAGGCGGGACACATTTGACACGCTATAGACGCTAGTATTACATTTCCGTAAAGTTACAGCTTATATTCGAGATCGACTCAATTTAACTCATAAAAATATATATTCGCAGAACTGTATAAATAGGGTACATAATATTAAAGACGTGTCTATGAATATACACCTTATAGGTTGTTAATGTTGACTAATAGAATGAACACCCGAATGTTTTTGATTGTTAAATATGTTGCTTTTGCCTTTTTCGGTGATACCGAAACAGAGCATAGAATAATAAATTTGATTTTCATATTAGTCAGACAGACTATTCACACTCTACTGAGAATCGACTTATGACAAACAACGTAATGCCCACTCCACAGTCCAATTAAAATAGGTAGAAACCAACGTCAATATAAAATTCCTGTACCTAATGTTATTCGGCACAATCTGCATAACTATGGTGTGTAATTATGAATTCATGGTAATTAACTTTTTCGATTGTTGCTCTTGCATCGATTTTTTTTTTATTTTACCGCAAAAGGCATAAAAAAATATTGTGTTAATCTAGAAAAATTGTTCAACAGGTGTTCATTAAATGACTGAAAATTGACAGTATTATTTTCATTGAGATTTGGGTGGAACGATCCGATGGAAGATTCTGGTGGACTTGTAAGAAACGCATTCAGTCTATTGAAGCTGACTTTCTGCTCTTTCTAAACTATTTTTTTCACAATTTTTCTTTCCTCTGCGTAGCTAAGAAGAAAAATATTGTATTCATGGCGGTGATCTACTCGAAAAGAGAGGCAGGGAGAAATTTTCTGATTGGTACAAAATCTGTTTCTGCGAAAATTATGAGGTTCTCCGTGCATCTGTCTTTTGCTCTGTCTGTCGGTCTGGCCGATATATGTCATAACTCCGATATAACTCGAGGACGTTGAGCTAGCGACTTGAAATTGTTTGTGGATGCGTTTTTCCGAAATCGAACGTGGACAAATAGACAGACCGGCAGACCGACAGATAGGTGTGCCGAGGGAAAATTTTGTGGTTAACCCATTCGTTATTTTGATGCCATATGGTTAAAAATTTGAATTGACTTATTATTTATTTATTTTCAACGCTCTATTCTCATTCAGTGCACCTTTAAGTGCATTTGTGACCCAATTTTGATTTTTTGAGTAAAAAGCTGGACTACAGTGGACGTATTTGTAAAAAATAAAAATTTTTGATTTTTTTTTTGTTTTAACCCTAGTCCTACGTTGGTGTAGAAAACTACATTTTTGGTTTTTCATTTTTTAATATATTTGGAACTGTAAAATAAAATTTTGGGAGCCGATTCTCCGTGACTTTATTTGTTCCATGGAAATCTACCGCAACCAAATAATTTTAATATCTCCATAGTAGTAGAAGCCAACATTTTTTTAAATTTAAAAAAAAAATTTTAAATGAATTTTTTCTCAACGTAGGACTACGGTTAAATGAATACTAATAGCTTAAACATCATTAATTTGTATAGAGAGAATCTTTAACCACCATAGAAAAAAACATGTACCGAACGGGTTAAGAAACCCAATTTAAAAACAGAATAAAGTGGCGTATCATGAAAAATTTCGACCTCTTAATTTTGCCTTCGAGTCATATTACTAAAATATCTTTCTGTCTGTCCGTTTGTGCGTCTGTCCGTTTGTCCGTTTGTCCGTTTGTCCGTTTGTCGGTTTGTCCGTCTGTCAGTCAGCCTGTCTGTCTGTGTACGAGATTTCTCAAAAACTAGTAGAGCATAACTAATGTAGAGCCATGAAATTTTAAAGACATATGTGGTGCTGGTATGGGACAATTTTGAAAATCCGTTAACCGGAAGTGACCATAATGACGGCTTTTTAAAAATCGCAATTTCGTTTTTCGCAATTTACTCCGAAACTACGCGTTTTTCAGGAGTCCTATGGATGACAAGAGTATAAAATTTTCCACATTTTTTTTGTGTTACCATAATTGCGCATCTCAAACCGTTATGGAGATATACCGTTATTTAAAAAAAAAAACAGTTTTTAGCGATTATTTAGCGATTATTTGCTGGTTGTAGCTGGGAGAAAAATTAATGAGAATCTTTAATTTTGTCTTTTTCAATTATCCGTTATCTTTCACCGTTATTGAGATATTACCATTAAAAATATAAAAAAATAGATTTTTGCAAATTTCTTGCAAACAAACGGTTTTTCGAAAAAAATAGTTAACGGAAGAATTAAAGATATTAAAATTGCTTACATTTTTGTCATTTTCTGTAAATCTATGTCTTTAACCATTATCGAGATTTTTCAGATTTTGTATAATGGAAATTCATATTTTTATATAAACTAATATTTTATTCGCAAATTGCGCACACGGTAAAAAAATGTAGAGCTATATGTAGGTAATCCAAAATTAAATGTAATCAAAAACATAGCAAAAGCTATAATTGCCAATCTGGCAATCATTGGAGACCCGTATGGTGATATTCGTATCAAAATTCGAACAGTTGTACCAAAACTCCAATTTCAAGTCATACTTTCGTATAAGATTTTTTAAAATTTATTCCAATCGGATTTTGATGTATGGAAGTTTTATGTAGAAGCATATCCTAAATAACTTTTGTTCTAAGACTTTTTTGATAAGATGCACCGTTTTTGAAATATTCGCAAAAAACCTTTTCGTTCGTATGGGGGGTACCCCCCTAATGGTTTAATTTTGCGCATTATCGAACTTAGTCTCGCATTTTACGAAAAACGGATCTGCGCAAAATTTCAAGTCTCTCCCTTAATCCGTGCGCTCGAAATCCGCGCCACAGACGGACGGACAGACAGACGGACAGACGGACGGACATGCAAAAATTAATTATTTTTATCATTCTAAACACACTGGTGTAATTCATTTTTTTGTGTGATAACGGGATCTTGGCGTTACAAACGGTAAGGAAAAGTTAATATACCCTTTGGTTTCACCATACGGGTATAAACATGATTAGATTTTAATCCAACGCATGGATTAAACATTTTTCAAATATTTTTTTTCCTGAATTTGATATTAAAGTCTACAACTTTTAATAAAATTATAGATTTTAATATTCAAAGAATTTAAGCACAATATATAATACAAAATAAATGTAATTGTATGGCAAAAAGTATTAAAATAATTTCAAAAATTGGCATGTATTAAACTACAATATAATCCAAAATGGTATTAAAAATGTCTCAATAAAATTTTTGGATTGAAAAGTAGGTACTCCAGGATTTTTTGCAGGAACGTAAATTTTTTATAAGAAAGTATTTTTGATCCGGATTTCACCATAACATATTAGAAATTATATTTCAAGTCAGCTTTTCCAGAAAATATATTTTGTATAATCCCAAAAATATGTAGAGAATTTCAAAGGCTTATTCACAGAAATTTCCCTTTTATCAATAAAAGTACTTAAATTGAATTGGGACTAGTTTCCAATTGAAGAAATGATAATCACATCAATATTAATTTTGCTAATTAAGAAATATTGAGCTTTGAGTACTTTGATGACTAAAGTTATAAATAGAAAATAGGCTAATAGCAGCCATTAGTAAAATAAATACACGCACCTCATGCATAAATATATTCACAGCTAAGGATATATAGATGAAATGTGCGTGCATGTCTTACATTCATGTTCCTGAAGGAACGTTCACTTGATTGCTGATAACCATCTCACACATTACTCGAGTGAAATGAGGGAAATTTTTTATTTCTATTAATGAAAACATAATTTATAAATAGTGAAGTTTTACACAGTCGTCGAAAAGTGTCCACCAAAACAACATAACGCTATTAGAAATCGCGTTTCCTATTGAGTTGGTCTCCGTTTCCGAGTTTAGTTGAATACGTTGGATACTCTCTACCTCTGCTTTAAATGACCCTTGCCATAGCAAGTTTTCACTTCAACGGTCATAAGTTTAAGGGAAATTATTGTATAATTTTACTCGCAGTTAAAGTATAGGCAACTATTTGCAGTAACATCGTAAACGCCAAGCATATCATAGACTTACGACTAGCATTAAATTCAAGTACACCAGCATAAATACGTCCGTAGTGGATATCTATATCATAATATATGTATGTATGTACGCGTATATCGAATGTAGCACTAATTCTTTTCTATAGTTTATGGTCAGTGGACTTTTTGCCCCACTGACTTCCTATCTAACTAGTTCACTTTACGCTAGCACGATACATCAAATGTCAAAATATACAACGGGAATGTGTCAACTTCGTTATCTGATTTGGTCACGCTGGAATATGGAGTTTGACACTAAAAATAGAGTAAGGCACAGTGGTTCTACCGAAAACAATGTTTAGAACGATATATTTACGACTAGTTTGCGCCGACATGATAAAAATATGATTTTTATAAGATTTTCTTAAAACAATAGTTTAAACTGGAAAAGCAGAAGTCAGCATAGTCTTTGTAATCAACGTCAGGATAAATCAACAGTAGGTACGTGATAAAATGTTGTATTCAAAACGATAACTAATTTTAAGTTAATTTAGACTAGTTGAAAACTGATTAGGTCGTCGAAAGACAACGACATCACTGGATTGAAGTGTGAATTAAAATTTAGTTTAAGAAACCCACATTCTGGTCACACAAAATATTTTTGTTTCTGGACTCCCACATAATATAGAAGTTCTCCTATAAAAAATAGCTCTAAAATCTATAGGTTTTTGAATTTTTTGGGAATTAAAGCGCGATATTATAAAAATACAGTACAATCGCGATTATATGATCTAATTAATGCTGGGGTTGGTCATATAATCAAGGTTTTCATATAACCGAGGGTCAAATTTTCTATTTTTTTTTTTTCAGGTTTCCTTACGTTTAATACAAGCAAAGGTTAAAGTGTTAAGTATTTTTTAATCTTCTCACAAAAATTTATATTTTGTTAAAGTATTTTAATAAATTTTGTTGTCTAAAGCTGCTTATATTTGTTAAAACAGCCTTTTTTAAGTCTTTGCAGCGTTCCGATCTCTGTTGAGTCAACGTCGTTCTCAACAGGCCAATCCAATGCAATATTGAAAGCTTTGATCGCCTCAGTTTGGGTGATAATTTTTTTCAAAGTAAAAATTTCGTCATCCTCACTTTGCTGACAATCGTCTTCATATACACTAAAATCTTCAACGAGATCTGGAATATCATTTGTCCAAGCATTCAGCTCAAAGTTCACTGCATCCTCCTTTAAAAAAATCCAATTATTTACTCGAAATAATATCGATGATCACATAATCGAGGTTTTTTCGATTCGCAATGATCATATAATTGAGGCTTCATACAAATTTTTGGGCAGTCATATAACCGCGAGGTTCATATAATCGCGAGTACATATAATCGCGATTGTACTGTATAAGTAATGTCACAAAACTCAACGGCAGAAAAATATGAGTGTGGACAAATCAAGTGTCGGCGATAGTAGACTTTCGTGAAGCTCAGCCAGACAACATATACAAAATCAACAGCTTTGCCGTTCATTTACTCGGGAATGGTGTAACTACGCCTACCGACACTTTTTTTTCAACAAAAAAAGGATATGTTTTTTCCAAAAAAGGATAAAAAAAGTATATTTGCACTGAAAAAGAAGGATGAGACATAATAAAAGCTATAATTGCCAGGATTTGATCGTCAAATACTCTAGATCAGTGCTGCCCAACCAGGCGATCGCGATCTACCAGTCGATCTCGACACGAATTTGGGTCGATCTTCTACTACAGACTGAAAATGTTAAAAAAAAAATTTTTTTGTGAACACAAATATTAAAAAAAGGGAAAGTGAAAATTAAGTATAATCACACTATCTATCTACTTCTCCGTTTTTTTGTTTTTTTGCTGTTAAAGCAAGTGGTCTATTTTACTTAGATACCTTATTTTAAATTGAAATGAAATAAACTGAAGTTATACCAATTAAAGATCTATTTTTTTTTGTATATGGGTAGATCTCGATGTAGTTGAATTAAAAAAAGTCGAACTTTAGTACAAAAAGGTTGGGTAGGCCTGCTCTAGATGATGGCAGACAAAATGTTAATTTAAAAAAAATACATTTGTATAGGAAAGAGGGAAAGGAGTGGTCCGATTGGATTTTGATGTATGGAACGGTTATGTAAAAGCATACCTATTCTAAACAGATTTTACCTTTATAAATTTTTCAATAAAACTCACCCTTTTCGAGAAAGTAGCAAAAAAAGTATTCAATTTGTATGGGGGAGGAAGAAAGAGTAAACATAGAAAAATGCAGAAAAACCGAAAAAATGCCTCCAAACACAGAAAAACCCCGTTAATCGGAACACGGTTGGAAATTTGATGATTTCAGTCAATTACAGCATTTCAATATTGGAGTTTCCGAGAGAGCTGCAAAATGGTTTTGTCCTGTTCTTAGAGAAGCCTGATTGAAAAATCTGTAAAACAAAATTCACTATGTCATATTATCATAAAAACTTAGCTATGCACTTGCCAAAAAGGATAAAGATCACATAAAAAAGGACTGTAACCTGCAGAAGTTCAAGGACATCACCTTTCGTTCTCCCGACCATCCTGAGCTGTGCTTCGGTATTAAAGGGTCTTCCCTTAAGCTCTGAAACTATAAAAAGAATTAGGGAAAAAAGTGAAAAAGTCACAAAAAGGCTAGTAAAGCCCAATTCTGCTGCAGCTATACTGGGCTTTTTTCAGGCCTCTAACCATTACCATGATTTTTTATTCTGAAGGCAAAGTAAAGCCCAGTCCAGCCTCAGAAGTGTTGGGCTTTACGGGCCTTTTTTGTGATTTCATCACTTTTTTACTGTGATTGTATCGTCTAATCGCCTATACAACGAACCACAATTTGCATTTTTACTGTTTATATAAGATCGCCATATGAGGATTTGTCTAAAGGTGCCGCTCCACATGAGAGTAAATACGCGAGTAACTCTCAAAAACTCTCGAGAGTTACTTGCAGGAGGTTGTCCATTTCAGAGTTAATTTCGGCGATTTTTCTCTTTTCAAGACCAATATTTTGATTTTTTTGACATCTTGCTTTGGCGAGTTCTCGAGAACTACTAGCGAAATTCAAACGCCGTTCGTATTTGGCGAGCAACTCCCCGAGAGTTCAGTGGATGCGTGTCGACTAGAGAGTAGAATCACTTTTGAAATCTCGCAGAAACTAGCTCGCAGAAACTAGCTCGCGAGTTTTTGCGAGCGACTCTCAGAGACGTGTCCATTTGCGAGTAGCTGCTATCGAGAGGTTCTCGCCGGCATTTACTGTCATGTGGAGCGGCACCTTAAGAGTATTAGAAGTCCAAAATATATTTATATTAATACCTTCTTCAATGCCTTTCCACCTGTAAAAATCACGATTCTAACAATAAGTAAAATGTCATAAAAGTTACATGCAATCTTTCGCAATAGAAACTTTGTCAGGAACGTAAGCCGGACACGTACTGATTGACAGACAGTGAACGGATTTGCAGATTTCGAAAGTGTGCAGCTCTTTCACAAAATTCCGAAGCTAGTTGTGCATAGAAGTTCTTTATGCTCATATGTATATAAATAAATATATAATTATGATTTGTATTTACAAAAAAAACTGGTTTGCTGGGCATTGCTAAATTGGTGGTGAAGGTGATGCATTTTCGCATTCGATAAACATAAATAGTTGCAGCACTCAGCTGCAGACAGCGCGAGTCCATAAAATAAGACAATGTCAGATATTGATTTGATTGACACTAGATATCTAATTAACATACAATGACAAACATATGTGTGTTCGTTTATTGGATGCCACAGCACCTCACATATTTGTGTTAGGATATTATATAAATTGCACAAAAGTGCAGGCTTTAGTAAATTTTTTCAATGAATTATAATCAGGAATAGCAAACGAAAAAAAAAATCGTAACGTTATGCATTTCGTTATGTAACGAAGTTCAAATTTTATTTCGTTGCGTTATTTCGTTTTGTAACGATAAAAAATTTCATTTCGCCTACGTTATAACGTTATTATTTCGTTACACATTGTATTGAAACTGAAAACTAAAGAAAATGCACTTTAATAATAGTTTATTTATCACAAAGTAATTCGGTTCAGTTTCCATAAAAATAAGTTCTATAAATATATTAATAAAACTTAACAAATATTTAAATAAAAACAAAAAAAAAACTGATATACCAATTCTTAAGTTAAAAAATCAATAAAAAACTTAAATGGGGAAAAAAATCATACAAAAGTTTTGTTCATTAAAAAAATGTCCAATTAAAACGACATTTTTTGTGTCAATGTCAAAGAAATTGAATTATAGGCTATTTTGACGTCGCTGATTCTGATTCGGACATTGCTTTCGCCAGATTCAATCCACTTCTGGAGATACCACAAAGAAAATATTTTCCGTACCAAAAAAGTTGCTTAAAAGATTTTCTTTATCGTATCTCCAGAAATAGAGTGAATCTGGCCAAAACAAAGTCCGATTTAAAATCAAAATATGATTAAAAATACTACCCCAATATTTTCAATTACATTTTATGCAGGTGGTAGGTCTGCGGGATTATAGTTGATGAACTTTTGTGGACAAAGAATAATAACAAATAAAATAAAACAAAAATAAGTAAATAACGAAAAAACTAAATCATTTTTTTCGGTTTTCGTTACATTTTTCGTTATTGTAACGGAATTAAACTTCTATATCGTTATAACGCAATTTTTAGGGAAAAACCGGAAAATCGTTATTTCGTTTCGTTATTTTGTTACGTTACGATAACGTTTCCCATCCCCGCTCTGCATAATTGCTCCTCGATCCCACGAATATGCATTGTTATCTCATACTTCAGCTGTTGTATTGTTGTTGGCTTGTTGGCATAGACGTTACTCTTGAGATAACCCAAAAGGAAGAAGTCCAAAGGCGTCAAATCTAACGCATCTAACGCATTTTTTCACTGGTATTAACAACCAGTGAAAAAATGCGTTAGAATTACTAAACGGAATGTTCAAAGATTGTTTACATTGATACCATTAAGAAATCAGTGGCCGAAATCCGAGAAGAGAGAAGGGGGGAGGGGGAGGGGGGGAGGGGGGAGGGGGAGGGGGGAGGGGGAGGGGGAGGGGGGAGGGGGAGGGGGAGGGGGCGGGCACAGGCCGACGGTGACAAGGATGCCGAAGGGGTTGAACCCTAACTCCAATTTTTAAAGCTACTCCGATTGCATTTTCGTGTATGAATGCATGTGGAATTGCATTTTGAACGATGTTGTCCTTATAGTACACGACGTACTGTTTTCGAGAAAAATCGTTAAAGAATGGTTCCGTTTGGACTGGGAAAGTGGTTCGATTTTGTCAAATTTTCAAAAAAAAAAAAACGGATGCGCCAAATTTAAAAAATCCTTCTCAGCTTATCGTGTCCACGAACGAACAGACAGGCAAACGGACATGCAAAAATCAAATCGATTCGTTACAAATTGTAGAGCAAACCTATTATACCCTCGTATTATGGTTTCACCATGTAGGGTATAAAAATTGATGTACGTCGGGAAAGCCTAACGCATCGTTTTACAAACGTACATATGCGTGTGGCTGCGAAAAGCAAAGAAAATTTTCCTTGATACGAAGCACGCATAGTTTCACATAATTCAGTCTTTTGATTTATGAAATAATGGATTCAACGAACTAAAATTCCGTAGCAGTGTCGACGTACATCGCAATCGATCAAAAGCTGTGTCTAATTGTAAGTGCGAAATACACATACTATACAGCAAGATGCTGGTGTCGCTTAGCAATGTTCACCATATAGAAGATGATGATACCTTAACACAAAATAAATATAAGAAAATATAGCTGACCGTCCGCAAAGTCAAGAAAAACACTATTGCAGCACAAGACCGATATTAATTCTTTATTTTATTTGACTTTATTTACGGTTGTTTTTTTTTTTCTTTGAAGTGTGTCTAGTTTTAAAAAATTTCCCTTATAGTAATGGCACGGAATGCTTTTCTATCGCGTTTTTGTAATAAAACTGTTTTTCAATAGTACGTGAATATACGATGAAATTCCTTTTGGGATAGAGAAAATACGCTATAGGGGAGTGATGGCTGCTTTTAGAGCAGGTATCACCATAACAAATCGTGCATATATCTAGATACGACTATGAAT